>SJYX01006757.1:142493-199799 GCA_006410675.1 Oreotragus oreotragus | reverse complement strand
AAAAAAAAAAAAAAAAAGCTCCAAAGTTTTTTTTTTGCAAATTGAGGTCTAAAAATTGTAGGCCTGTTTTCCTTCCACAGTGGCATTCTATGAAGAAATGTGCGTGTTTTTAAGAAAAGAGTCAGAAAAGTGAGGGAAACAGAAAACCCAGAGGTGCCCCTGTAGTTTGACCAAGGCCTTAGGAGGTCACTTGTAAATGCTGCTGGCTGTTGGGAGGCAGTCTCTTCCTATGGCTGATGGGCACAGAGCTCTGCAGGCTTGTCCTTTGCAGGGATGTTCTTGTTTGTGAAAATCCAGCTCATATATTTACTGCTTCACCCCTAATCGCCATCATTTATTCAAAGAACATCTGTCCCCCCCCCCTTTTTTTTTTTTTTACATTGAATTATTTTGGACTATGCTGGGTCTTTGTTGCTAGATGTCTAGTTGTAGTGAGCAGAGGCTGCCCTCTAGTTGCCACGCCATGGCTTCTCATTGCAGTGCTTTCTCTGGTTGCAGAACTTGGAGTCTGGAGCATGCAAGTACTTCAATAGTTGTACGGGGGCTTAGTTGCCCCTGGGCATGTGGAATCTTCTAGCACCAGGGAGTGAACCCGTGTTCCCTGCATTGGTAGGCAGATCCTTTACCACCGGACCACCAGGGATATTTCCTGTCCCCTTTCATTAGAGAATGCTATGTAAAACATACATGTAGGAGCTAAATATGCTCAGCTGACAATACTTGGAAATATATCCATGTATTCAAGCTTACCTTTGAACATTTTCAGTTAAAGGTAATCTGTGCTGATGTCTCCATGGATCTTGTAACCTTTCCTTTTGTTTCTCAGTAACTTCCCATTCCAGCGGTAAGACACCTGGCTTCCATCACTTGTCATGTAGAGAATCCAGTGCTTGTCCCGTGTAGTTACTGAAAAAACTGTCAGACTGTCTTCCAAAGGGGGCTGTGCATGCATCCCACCAGTATCTTGAGTATGTTTCTGTATAATAGTTTGCTATCAGTATACCCTCAGTGGCCAGGTGTGTATTTCAATCTTTACCAATTATGAGTGGGCTTGTTTGGTCTAGTGTTCTGGGACAATTTGAGTAGAGATTGTTTGTCAGATATGCATTTTTTAGGAAAACAATCGTATTTATTTTTGGCTGTGTTGGGTCTTCAGGTGTGGGCTTTTCCCTAATTCGGACGAGCGTAGGCCATAACTAGTGGTGTGCAGGCTTCTCACTGCAGCGGCTCCTCTTGCTTCGGGGCACAGGCTCACGGGCTTCAGCGGCTGCAGTACGTGAGCTCAGCATTGTGGCTTCCAGGATCTAGAGCAGAGGCTCGGCAGTTGTGGCACATGGGCTCCATTGCATGTGGGATCTTCCCGTAGCAGGGATCACACCTGCGTGTCCAGCACTGGCAGGCGGATTCTTTACCACGGAGCTGCCAGGGACACCCTCAGGAATATTTTTGATTCTAGTTTGGCACACATGTTCCTGGTGAGAGGGGCCAGGATCAAGAGGCCTGGCCGCTGGAGTCCTCAGCCACAGTTCTGGCTGTGCCATCCAAAGCTCTGGGGCCTTTGGCGAGTGCCTCAGCTTCCCTGGGGCTGTTTCCTCCCCTCAGAAATGCCCTGCTGATGGACTGTAGCCCACCAAGCTCCTCTGTCCCTGGGATTTCTGAGGCCAGAATACTGGAGGAGGTGCCATTTCCTTTTCTACAAGGTAGCATTTGGAAGATATTTTCTCCTGGATCGTGGTTTTGATGAAGGAAGGGGGATCCCATCCAGGGCTTGAGAGTGGCTTCTTGTCTGACACTTGGAAGTGAATTGTCCGAGGAGAGGAGTGCCATCCAAGCGAGAGACTTGATTGGGAAGGGCTGCCGGGGCGGAGGGCAGGAGGGTGAGGGAAACGGAGAGAACTGCTCTGCCACGTGGCTCACCGTCTCAGGTTTTCTGGCCATTGGGTTAGTTTCTGGTTTGTCTCTTGCCAGTCATTCTGAATTGGGATCCTGCCTGGGGGCACACGCGTCACTCAGCCGAGATGGATTCCAGCGAGGAGGATCCTGGGAAGTTGGCAGGACCTCTGCACTGCAGTCTCCCATCTCTTTTTGACCTCTCCAGAATCCTGGTTGGTGGTAGCTTGTTAGTTTCTTGTTCCTTATGAGGACCTCCTGTTGTAAGATGACTCCTGCAAGTGCTTTCTCTCCTCTGTTGCCTGGCAAGGGTGGGTGGTCAGTGGCCCATGTCACAGTTTGTCTTTTGGTTCTCTCGAATAAGGTCCTTCACAGAATAAATGTATAAAATTGTAAAAGTCAATGTTTTAAATAATTTATATTCATAATTTGGTAAGCTGGCTTTTTTTGTTGTGTGTTAGAATTCGTCACCAGACCAAAGGTCATGTAGCTCTTTCGTGGTTCTCTAAAATTTTGTAGTTTTAAAAATTGAATCACAATGTTAGCTGCAAAGTTTGTGTTTCTGTTCATTTCAAGTCATCTTTTTTTTTTCCCTTAAGACAGTTATTTATTTTTAGTTGATTGATCGCTGCTTTACAATATTGGTTTGGCTTGTCATACACCCACATGAATTAACCATAGGTGTCCGTGCATCCCCTCACTCTTGATCTCCCTCCGACGTCCCACCCATTCACGCCTCTCTAGGCTATTACAGAGCCCCGGTTTGAGTTCCCTGAGTCATACAGCAAATTCGCCCTGGTTGTCTATTTACAAATGTTGCTGTACGTGCATCCATGCTGCTCTCTCCATTCATCTCACCCTCTCCCTCTTGTTCCCCACCCTTTTCCGTAAGTCTGTTCTCTATGTCTGCATCTCCGTTGCTGCTATGTGATCAGATTCGTCAGCGCCATCCTTCTCGATTCTGTGTTTTTCTCTTTCGGACTGACTTCCCTGTTGAATACACTCTAGGTTCATCCCCTTCATTGGAATGGACTCCAATGTGTTCCTTGTTATGGCTGCATTCCATACAGGCTCTGATTGTTCCTCGGCCATGTTTTGAGGAGGGTCATGGAGCTATTCTGCTCCATTTCATTTTGGGCCTCCAGTCTGAGTGCTCAGGGCAGAGCTGCTTCTGGTTTCTTTAGCCTGGCACCAAGCCACATAGATTTAAAATTAATGACCGCTTGAGACATAAAACAAAGCCACCCTGGATAAACAGAACTGGGTTTACTCGATCCAAGGGAAATGAATAAACAAGGAAATCAAACAGCCTCTCCAATGTATGGTCACAAGGATATTTTAATAAAACTATCCACTTCAAATAGGTCTATGAACATTTTAATGATACTAACACTATATACTCTTCAGGTATGAGTTCAGTTCCATTCAGTCACTCAGTCATGTCCGACTCTTTGCAGCACGCCAGGCCTCCCTGTCCATCACCAATTCCCGAGTTCATTCAAACTCACATCGGGTCGGTGATATCATCCAACCATCTCATCCTCTGTCATCCCCTTCTCCTCCTGCCCCCAATCCTTCCCAGCATCAGAGTCTTTTCCAATGAGTCAACTCTTCGCATGAAGTGGCCAAAGTACTGGAGTTTAAGCTTTAGCATCATTCCTTCCAAAGAACACCCAGGACTGATCTCCTTTAGAATGGACTGGTTGGATCTCCTTGCAGTCCAAGGGACTCTCAAGAGTCTTCTCCAAAACCAGAATATTTCATAAATATGTCTGGAGTAATAATTGCTGTCATAATATTAAACTATGTATTTTAATTCAGTTTCTTTATTTTTTAAAGTTGCTCTCTTCCATCCCCTAATCTCATCATCACATTCCTCAATCCTAGTTCAAACACACACACATTCAGACAACAAAGTGATGCTAAGAAACCATTTATGTAATATGAGATTTTTTTTTTAATACCAGAGCTCCTACTTTTAGCAGACATATTTTTAGCTTACATTTAAATAATTAAAAATGGATATACCTTTTTTCAGATTTTGTCAATATATTTCATACTTCCAATTCATCAATATGATATTTATTTTATAAGCTTGATAGCCAGAAAAATAAATCACAAAAAATTAAAGCAAGGCCTATTTCAATAATAATTCACTGATATAATCTCAGTTACAAATATTTTATCTTGAAAATAAAACATTTTTTTAGATCTCTTTCTAACTAGTGTTCTCAAAAAAGCTCTGATCTAGGCAAATAGGAGAACTACATCCTATTCTTGATTGTGGTTTGTCAGTGAACCTTTCCACAACTATGTCAGATGAAGAGTGCTTTCTTTCCCTCTTGTTTATCTCAAAAGCAGAGTCTATAATAATGGAAGGCATGCAGTGTGAAAGCAAGAGCCAAAAAGATCCAGAGAGCAGCTGGATAGCCCCAAAGAGCTATGCTTTTCAGTTCTTGTCTGAGAGAATGCATTTTGCACTTTTTCCTGTTTAGTATTTAATATCTTTTCTTCATATATTTTTTCATCCCTGCCAAGGATGCCCCCTGTGTATGTCTCTTCTGATTAATCCAAGCCAATGATACCATACTAACATTTATCACTTTGCTCAAATTCTATTTTGCTGGGAAATTGAAATTTATTAGAGATTTTAAGTTCAACCAAATATTGATGCAGCTGCTCCCTGAAATATTAAGGGTATGTTAAAATTGTGTGTTTTGGATAATAAAAATAAAGGTGTTCAGCTTCCTACCTCTGCTTTCCTTCCATATCTGAACACACTTTTATTTAGCTTTCAGTTTTAAATGAAGATAACATAGATTTTTCAGGAATGATAAAATTAATAATGAAATAGCCTCTAGTGCAGATGGGAAGGAACTAACCTGGTTTGGCATGGAGTTTGTTGTTGAGTATGGTAGCAGTGAAAGTAAAGAAGAGTGTCAGATAATTAAATAATAATTAACAGAATTTTTTGCACTCAAAACTACATATAAAACTACTCCATGATCTACATATTTATAGTCAATTAAATTACAATAAAGGAGGCAAGAATATCCAATAGAGAAAAGGCAGTTGCTTCAGTAAGTGATGCTGCAAAACTGGACAGCTACATGCAAATGAGTGAAATTAGAATATTCTCTAACACCAAATATAAAAATAAACTCAAAATGGATTAAAGACCTCTATGTTAGACTGTAAACTATAAAACTCCTAGAGAGAAACACAGGCAGAATACTACTTGACATAAATCATCACAATACTAAAGCAAAGGAAATAAAAAATTAACAAACGGACCTAATTAAGCTTAAAAGCTTTTGTACAGCAAAGGAAACCATTGAGAAAACAAAAAGACAACCTACTGACTGGGAGAAAATATTTGCAAATGATATGACTGATAGGGGTTACTGTCCAATATACATAAACAGCTAATGCAACTCAACTTCAAAAATTGAACCACCCAATCAAAAAATGGGCAGAATACCTGAACAGACATCTTTCCAAAGAGGAAATGGAGATGACAAACAAGTGCATGAAAAGATACTCAACATCACTAATCATCAGGAACATGCAAATCAAAAGTATAATGAGATATCACTTCACACCTGTCAGAACAGCTATTATCATAAAGAACAAAAACAATAAATACTTTTGAGGGTGTGGAGAAAAAGGAATCCTCATATTCTATTGGTGGGAATGTAAATTGGTGAAGTCTCTGTAGGAGGTGCAACCTCAGCAGCGAGGTTTCTCAAAAAACCAGACAGCTACCATATGACCCAGCAATTTCACTCCTGGATATATATCCAAAATAAACAAAAATACTAATTTGAAAAGATACATGCACCCAACATTCACAGCAGCATTATTTACAATAGCCAAAATATGAAAGTAACCTAAGTGTCCGTCAACAGATGAATGGATGAAGGAAATGTATTATGTATGTGCTACACACAAATACACACACACAATGGAATACTATTCAGGCATAAAAAGAATTAAATGTTGCCATATGCAACAGCATGGAAGGACTTGAAGAGTGTTGTGCTAAGTGAAATAAGTAAGAAAGAGAAAGATATGGCACTATCATATTTGTAATTCAAAACCATTTTTGCTATTTCATTCACACATTGAGAAATTACCGTAACAATGCACTTTGAATAGTCCTTTGTCCCAGAGACCTAAGAAATACAGTGAATGTTAAAGAGAATTAAGAGGAGAAAGACAGTATGTCATCGAAAGAACTCCAAATTTAACTATACAGTCCATGGAATTCTCTAGGCCAGAATAGTGGAGTGGGTAGCCTTTCCCTTCTCCTGGGGATCTTCCCAACCAGGGGATCGAACCCAGGTATCCTGCATTGCAGGTGGATTCTTTACCAACTGAGCCACAAGGGAAGTTATTTTATCTACAGAAGCTGTTAACATATAACCTTAATGCTTTGTCACTTTTATTAAATGTTTCATATTTTTAGTAGTTAGCCATGCTGGCCTCACATTCCTTTAAAGTAAGCTTTTGGAAGGTATTGATCATATCTTCTCTCTATGATGTAAGCTCTTCTAAGAACTTAGTGAAAACTATGAATCCTCACAACTTGCAAATAAAGACTATAAAGTATGTAACCAGATAGCATAACATCAACCTCCTTTGGGACCATCTAGAAGTGATTCATCAGACCCATGAATATGAATCCCATAGTGAAAACTGGAATCTAGTCTTAGACACAAAAACTACAGACTAGAGGAAAAAAATTTCAGTAAGAGCAACATAGCTTAAAATAGTTTATACAAACATCAAACAAGTTTTGTTTGGATTCTAAATTTGCAGTGAATTTATAAGCCATCCTGCTCCAAAATTCCTCTTTATAAGATGTACAATTATGTCAAATACGTCAGTATTCCAAAGACACTCAAATAGCCACCACTGCCATCTACCTTAAAAAAAAAATTGTTTTAAATATATACACAAATTTAGTACTCAAAGTTCAGTACCAATACCACTTCATAGAACTAGGCACCTCAGTTTCAACCTACAACTCCCAAATTGTTTCCGTTTCTACACCACTGCTACTAACAATCCTGCCAGACTGCACAAAACCATCTAGTGGTTTTGTCTGATGTGGAAAAACATCCATGAGGGACTAGGAGGTGCCACCAATTTCATGCCAGGATAAAGATCTAAGTTGGTTGTGCTAGAAATTGGTGCCTTAACCAAATGCATCACCTTATTTCCATTCTTTATCTTTTTGAGCAAAAATTATTTTTACCATGGTAATTTTATATTTATCCCTCAAAAAACCCTGCTTTATATGAACTAATGGTAGTGTACCTGAAGGAATCATTCTGATAGATGTTTGAAAGGGTGAATTTTTATAATGGTAAAACTTTAGAACACAGTGATCAATACGCTATGAAAGGAGACTGTGATTGGCTAAAGAGAACAAAAAGTTAGCCTGTCAGAAGATCTGAGTTCTAGTTCTGGTGCTACCAGCATCTAGTTATATTCCCCTGACAAGTCACCTCACTGTGCCATAACTTTCTCATACTGGCTCTCTCAACTTCACCGTATCCTGCCAGGAGGGCCAGATGAAATATTCTACATGCACAGAAAAGTACTTAATGAATGTGATAAACTAGTGAATCAAAATTAATAAAAGGCAACTTAATTTTGTTTTTTTAACCCAGAGAGAATTCTGTCAATGAATATTATTTATTCTCCAAAATATTTTCCAAGGCTAAGTACTTTTATAACGCTGTTTCTCAAAGATCAAATTCTAAATCTCGAAAAGGAAACACATTCAAATCATATTCTGTAGACATTTATCATATTAATTCAACAATAGAAAATAGACCTTAAAGAGTATCCCACATTTCAAATGAAAGTTAGCATAATACCAGGAATTACTGGACTCACTTCTTCTAATCACATATTTTATTTTTCTCTCGCTAACTTTTTCTTGACTTCATAAGAGATTTGCCTCCAGTTGAGGAAGAAACAAGTTGAGGAGGAGACAAAGCCCAGTCTACGTATTTCACTCCAGGAAATAAGTCATTCGTAAATGTGATTTTAAAACCAAAGATAATTATCGTGTTTCAGTAGAAAATGTTTTTAAAAAGGAATATTTTAAATATCACTGAATAAAAATAATTTCTTTCCAAAAATATGACATCACAGAATGCAGAAGGAATACAGAACAAATCCCAGTTATCAAAAATCCAACAGGTAAAATTAAAACAACTAGCATTTTAAAGACAATGCAGGAGTCTATCAAGATTTCTGATGCAGCATGTATTAAATTATATTCAAAGTAATTCTCATACAAGTATTTATTGTGGCCTAGTTTTATGAATACATATTAATCCATGGATACATGCATGCATGCGTATGTGTTCTGTTGCTCAGTAATGTCTGACTCTTTGTGATTCCATGGACTTTAGTCCACCAGGCTTCTCAGTCTATGGAATTCTACAGACAAGATACTGGAATGACATTTCCTACTCCAGGAGGTCTTTCTGACCCAGGGATCAAACCTGCATCTCTTGCATCTCTTGGATTAGCAGGAGGATTCTCTACCAACTGTGCCACCTGGGAAGTCCCCAGTGCATGGAAAAAATATAATTCTCATATAAATAAAATACCAAATACTCCATCTTTTTGAAGAAAGAAATAGAGAACACTCTAGTATGCTACTGATGTAATAGGTGATGCAAATAGAAGAAGCACCTAAGGTGCCTCAGTTACTGGTTTCCCAGTATTTCTACTTGTAAGTCAATATAAGATACAAAGATAGTAAACAATCCCAAAAAGGTTGTAGCAAGAGCTTCAACCTCTTTCATGGTAGCAAAATTACATATCCTTTATGCCCAGACACCAAATAATGGTATTTTGGCAAATTTTAAAGTTAGCATTAGGAAAGTAAAAGAAAATTTTAGCATTAACGAGAGTTTCTAAAAATTAAACTCTTCCTCCAAAATAATACTTTCTGACATAAGACAAAAAGTTTATTGTTAATTCATTTCAGACCAGTATTTTATTATCCTTTTGGCAATGCATGTTTCTGCATCTTGAAAATGCATTTAAGTTCACTTTAATATTATTGAATCCGTTCATCAAATCTAAATTATCCACTAAATGCAAATAATTTTCAGAAGCATTGCTTAGTGCACTTTTATGCTGTGTAACGTATTCGATTAAAGGTAAGAGATTTTAAATAATCTTTAAGGAGAGCCACCTGCCAAACCACACAGAGCTCCTGGTAAGAAAATTATATTTGAGATTTATAATTTTAAATCAAAATAAATCATCAACTATTCAAAAAGAATAATTTTCTGTGCCAAATAGAAATGCTAACATCACAAAAAGCTTGTATCTAATTATGAATCATTTAAAAATCATCTCAGGATACTTCAAGTTGATCTAAGCCATAACAAAGTTCTCAGAGCTAATTGAGAGTTATCTTCATAATCTACTTTGAAAAATTGAAGTGCAAACATCACACAAATATATGGTAAAGATTCTGGTGTTCTGAACTCTTTGTCACTTTGACAAACAGTTCACCATCTAAAAAGTCAACCACCCTGTGTTTGGAATACATATGCTCAATTTAACTATAGGACATGGTTCTGTCTCCTCAAATATTGATATGAAAGTCTTTTGGCAAAGTACCAGGACTATTTTTCCCTGGAGAAACTGCAGCTGTGAGAGTTGACCTCAGTCTTTTAAGATCAAAGGATTCTGTCTGGGAAAATGATTTACTGATTATCAGAGTTAGCCAGAATAAAAGACCTCAGTCTTCAGAGCATCCTCACCAAATAACTACTGTCTTTTAGTATTCCTAACACACCATGGAGTACTGCCATGTTGCACAACTCCACAGGATAACATTCAAAGAGAATACATTATGAATGAGAATGCCCCTTGGAATTTCAAAACTCAGCCCTGGTATTACCATCATTGCAAAAGCTTTTTTGACTCCCTGCTAAGCCCTGATTATGAAATCCTGGTTTATTTTTACCTTAGATATGCTGCCTAGATTAGACCACCTTATCACTTTATACTTCTTGGGAGCCTCATAAATATCTACATCTCTTATAATAAAACTAAGACCATGCCATCTGGTCCCATAAATTCATGGGGAAAAAGTGGAAACAGTGGCACATTTTATTATCTTGGGCTCCAAGATTACTGTGGACAGTGACTTACAGCCACGAAATTAAAAAAAACGCTTGCTCTTTGGAAGGAAAGCTATGATAAACCTAGACAGCGTATGAAAAAGCAGAGACAGCACTGTGCCAACAAAGGTCTGAATAGGCAAAGCTATGGTTTTTCCAGTAGTCATCTATGGATGTGAGAGTTGGATCATAAAGAAGGCTGACTGCCAAAGAATCGATGCTTTTGAATTGTGCTGCTGGAAAAGACTCCCGAGAGTCCCTTGGACTGTAAGGAGATCAAATCTGTCAATCCTAAAGGAAATCAACCCTGAATATTCATTAGAAGGACTGGTACTGCTGGTGGGATATAAACTGATACAGCCACTATGGATATGGATATTCCTTAAAAACTAGGAATAAAATACCACATGATGCAATCCCACTATGGGCAAATACCCTGAGAAAGCTATAACTGAAAAAGACACATGTATCCTAACGTTAATTGAAGCATTATTTACAATAGTCAGGACATAGAAGCAACCTAGATATCCATCAAGAGGTGAATGTATAAAGTTGCGGTACATATAAACAATGGAATCTCACTCAGCCATTAAAAGGAATGAATTTGAGTCAGTTGTAGTGAGGTGGATGTACATGCTACGCAGAGCGAAGTAAGTGATAAAAACAAATGTACATTAACTCATATAGATGGTATCTAGAAATATGGTACTGAGGAACCTATTTCCAGAACAGGAATAGACACTCAGACGTAAAGAACACTTATAGACACAGCAGGGACAAGAGAGGGTGGGATGAACTGAGAGGCATTGAAACATATACATTGTCCTATGTAAAACAGATAGCTAATGGGAATTTACTATATAACACAGAGAGCTCAACCTGGTGCTCTGTGACAACCTAGAGGGGTGGAATGGGTGGGAGGTGGGAGGGAGCTTCAAGAGGAATGGAACATATGCATACTTATGGGTGATTCATGTTGATGTATGGCAGAAACCAACACAATGTTGCAAAACAATTATTCTCCAATCAAAAATAAATAATTTTTTAAAAAAGAATGAAATAATGCCATTTGCAGCAACATGAATGCTCCTAGAGATTATATGTAACTGAATCACTTTGCTGTATACCTGGAACTCTGCTGGAAAGAGGAGAGTGAAAAAGTTGCCTTAACACTCAATATTCAGAAAACTAACATCATGGCATCCAGCCCCATCATTTCATAGCAAATAGAGGGGGAAACAATGGAAACAGTGAGAGACTTAATTTTCTTGGGCTCCAAAATCACGGCAGAGGGTGACTGCAGCCATGAAATTAAAAGACGCTTGCTCCTTGGAAGAAAAGTTATGATCAACCTAGATACCATATTAAAAAGCAGAGACATTACTTTGCCAAAAAAGGTCCATTTAGTCAAAGCTATGGTTTTTCCAGTAGTCATGTATGGATGTGAGAGTTGGACTATAAAGAAAGTTGAGCACTGAAGAACTGATGCTTTTGAACTGCAGTGTTGGAGAAGACTCTTTGAGTGTCCCTTGGACTGCAAGGAGATCAAACCAGTCAATCCTAAAGGAAATCAGTCCTGAATATTCATTGGAAGGACTGATGCAGAAGCTGAAGCTCCAATCCTTTGGCCACCTGATGCGAAGAACTGACTCTTGGAAAAGACATTGATGCTGGGAAAGATTGAAGGTGGGAGGAAAAGGGGATGACAGAGGATGAGATGATTGGTGGTATCACCAACTCGATGGACATGAGTTTGAGTAAGCTCTGGGAGTTGGTGATGGATAGGGAAGCCTGGCATGATGCAGTCCATGAGGTCACAAAGAGTCAGACACAACTGAGAGACTGAACTGAACTGAACTGAACTGGAACACTGTAAATCACCCATACTTTAAAAAAATTTAAAAAGTCTTCTCAATATTATTTGAATATAGCAATGTTACATAAACTATTTGGAACAGAATTTCCAAGAGTCTATTTGTTCTAAGTACTGGGGCTTCCCAACTGACTCAATGGTAAAGGAATCTGCCCATTAATGCAGGAGATGTGGGTTTGATACCTGGGTCCAGAAGAATTCTGGAGGAAGATGGCAACCTATTTCAGTATTCTCACATGGGCTTCAGTCCATGGAATTGCAAAGAGATGGACAGGACTGAGTGACTGAGCATATATATGCACAGCACATACTGTATTTAGGGTCTCTGATAGGTCATTTTTTATGTAAAACTAGCTCAAATCGATGGAGAAGGCAATGGCACCCCACTCCAGTACTCTTGCCTGGAAAATCCCATGGACGGAAGAGCCTGATGGGCTGCATTCCATGGGGTCGCTAAGAGTCGGGCATGACTGAGTGACTTCACTTTCACTTTTCACTTTCATGCTTTGGAGAAGGAAATGGCAACCCACTCCAGTGTTCTTGCCTGGAGAATCCCAGGGATGGGGGGAGCCTGGTGGGCTGCCGTCTATGGAGTCACACAGACTCGGACACGACTGAAGCAACTTAGCAGCAGCAGCAGCCTAAATTGAATTAAAGAAGCAAGCATTGTCACTCTTTCTACAAGGTAGAATAACGATTACTAGATTATCATACACAACAGTGTTTTTACCTGCCAATTGCTTTACTTATATACAGACTTTTTAGCACTTTAGAGATTTACTGTATATATAGTTTCAGGGAATAAGCATTCCTGTATAAGCAAATGCTAGTAGACAAACATCTAGTTCTACTTTTGGTCTTCACAGTCATCACATGAAACGAGAAACATCTCTTTTAATGCCATAGGCACAAAGTCATCAACTAAACTGAAAAACCAAAAATCCATTTTCTCCAAATTTAAACCAGACTATTTATTTCATCAGATTTCTGGAAACTAACCTGAAAAAAGGAACTAACTTCATAAACACAACCTCCTAAGGAACAAAGGGATACGTAACTTTTCATGCTACATAAAGGCAGAAGTTGAGAATTATTCTTCAGAGACCCCTATATCAGTTAGTTCAAATTGTTTGCTAATGGTAATGGTAAAAAGTTTGGCAGGACTAAAAAAATAGCATCTCTATAACTTCCATTCTGATTGTGTCTTCAAATTGCCAAAGAGAAAGAAGAAAGAGTGAGAGAAGGAAGAAGAAAATACTTAATACAGAAAGTCAGCCAAAATCTACCAATCTTATTTGAATCCCAGAGTACAAGAAGCACAAAGCCAGAGGAAGCTAACTTAAATCATTACTGATTTTTTTGGCCTTGTGGATTTACACTCCAAAAAGTGTAACCTTGTTATTTAAGATGTGTAAGACTCTCTTATAACTAGTGTGTCTTGTTATAAAAATCCATGTTCATAAAATTATTATTTTACTGACCCCATGTTCTCACAAACTGGTCACAGACTTAAACTCCAGGTTATTCTAAGTGTAAAATCAGTGAAATCTAAATTCAATCCATCTTATTGTTGTAGTCAATACAAGATATCCCTACCCTCTGCCCCCTACTAGGTTCAGTAGTAAGCTGCTCTGTTCTATAAATACTGTAGCTTCTGGATGATTTTCAGGGAAAGTCCAAAAGAAAATAAATTATAGCAGTTTAACCAAGAGGCAAGGAAGGTACAGATAACAACCAAGACAGATTCTCTCTTTTTTAAGCTTCTATTCCAAGAAAAAGAATGGGAGGCATTAAAGAAGGGATTCTTTTAATACAGGCCAGTTAATTTATGAGGCAGGAAAAGAGAATGATGTCAAGCATAATTCTTAAAAATGCTACAGAAATAATTATGGAAATGCACTAAAATGAATATTCTCATGAGTAAATTAAATTTAAAACTAAAAAAATTGAAAAACAAGCCACTTGAAGGCAATGGCACCCCACTCCAGTACTCTTGCCTGGAAAATCCCATGGATGGAGTAGCCTGGTGGGCTGCAGTCCATGGGGTTGCTGAGTCGGACACAACTGAGCGACTTCACTTTCACTTTCCACTTTCACGCATTGGAGAAGGAAATGGCAACCCACTCCAGTGTTCTTGCCTGGAGAATCCCAGGGATGGGGGAGTCTGGTGGGCTGCCATCTCTGGGGTTGCACAGAGTCAGACACGACTGAAGCGACTTAGCAGCACCAGCATTCTTACTTAGTATTCAACATAGTAGAATGATATTATAAATGTGATTTAATACAATTAACACTTCTGAAGGCAGGGGAGACTAAAGTGAAGTTCATATTAATCTTAAAAAAACCCTGTTTATTAGAATAAGTCACTTTTTAATAGTTCAAGAGCCTTAAATAAAAGCACATATTAGTAAGACTGGCACAACACTGCAAATCAATTCTACCTCCATTTTAAAAAGTACATATATCTGTAGATTTTGCACTTAGCATGGGTAATATTCCTAAAAACTGTAATGTAAAAAAAAAAAAATGTGTAAGTTAAATCTGATTTTCCCATGATTACAATGTTAAATTAGAAGAATTTATTCTGCAAATGGCTATTAGCCCTCAACTGTCAGTCATCTCCAAGAATTACTCTCAGTTCTACAGATCATTTTATTCACGATTACACCACCTCTTGGTGTCAGCTTGCATCAAATGACTTATCAATGTAGGGGAACAAAGATCCAGCCCACTTACTTCACCCTACATCAGCTCTGAACTGCCTCCCTGTAGGATTGGCTAAGGCTATTGTTCTGATTGAAGCAGCACAGCCCTATTTCTCCTTCAGCCCAATTCTGCTTCCTTCCCTTCACCCATTGGTGTAAATCCCAAAAGTTCTCCCTAACAACATTCAGCATGTTGATCCTGCTTCCAGGCAACCAACCTGCAACTACTATAGATAAATCAAACAAGATTACTTATATAAATCAAACAAGACTACACATATATCCAATCACATAAAATTCTATTTATGATCATACTATATCACACCCTAATGCACAAAATTCTTTTTCCTTAATTCAGGGTTGCTTTTTTTTTTAAGTAATCACAAGGGTATGGAGTAAGGAGATCTTGAATTTACCTCCTCCCACAGACACACCAAAACTATAACTACATAAAAGATAACTATCTCTGAAAGCAAATTAAAGACTAACAGAAAAGATTTTCCACAAAGAAGGATATAAAGAAATGGCCACATCAAGACAGCTAAGAAGGGCAGAGACACTGTCCAATTAGAATTTATACTCCTAGTGTGGCAACCCATAAGGAGGAGGGATGTCACAACTATAAAAGTTGCCTCTGAGGAGTGAGTGGTCTGAGTTGTACATCAGGCTCCCCAGCCTGGGGAACCTACATAAGAGGAGTCCTCATAAATCTGGCTTTGAAACCAGTGGGGCTTATGTCCTGGAGAGTCAGAGAGCTGTGGGAAAAGGAAAATCAACTCTTGAAGCGATCATGCATGAACTCACAGCACAGGGGCAACAGCTTGAAGAGCACATGGTTCGTACAAGAAGGAAATTCATTTTAGGACACGTGCCAGAGAGGCAGGGATCTGGTGGAACTCTGTGGATGAAGCGCTGGTAGGTAACATTTTTTTCTTTTTTTACTCTTCTTCCTCCCAGTAGGTCCTGAGATGGCAGGCATCATTTCTGTCACTATCAACCTACCTAACACAGTGAACATCAGTAATGCCCTACTCTAGCACTGCAGAATCAGCCCTGCCCAAAACACCAACCCCAGTACCTCTAAAGTTGCCCCTGCCTCATTCTACCTTGTAGGCCACCTCAGCCAGCACTATCAGTCAGTCAGTTCAGTCGCTCAGTCATGTCTGACTCTTTGCGACCCCATGGATTGCAGCACGCCAGGCCTCGCTGTCCATCACCAACTCCCGGAGTTTACCCAAACTCATGTCCATTGATTCGGTGATGCCATCCAACCATCTCATCCTCTGTCATCCCCGTCTCCTCCCACCTTCAGTCTTTCCCAGCATCAGGGTATTTTCCAAAGAGTCAGTTCTTCACATCAGGTGGCCAAAGGATTGGAGCTTCAGCTTCAGCATCAGTCCTTCCAATGAAAATTCAGGATTAGGACTGACTGATTGGATCTCCTTGCAGTCCAAGGGACTCTCAAGAGTCTTCTCCAACAATACATTTCAAAAGCATCAGTTCTTCAGTGCTCAACTTTCTTTATAGTCCAACCCTCACATCCATACACGACTACTGGAAAAACCATAGCTTTGACTAGACGGACCTTTGTTGGCAAATTAATGTCTCTGCTTTTTAATATGGTATCTAGGTTTGTCATAACTTTTCTTCCAAGGAGCAAGCGTCTTTTAATTTCATGGCTGCAGTCACCCTCTGCCGTGANTCCTCCTGCCCCCAATCCCTCCCAGCATCAGAGTCTTTTCCAATGAGTCAACTCTTCACATGAGGTGGCCAAAGTACTGGAGTTTCAGCTTTGGCATCATTCCTTCCAAAGACCACCCAGGGCTGATCTTCAGAATGGACTGGTTGGATCTCCTTGCAGTCCAAGGGACTCAAGAGTCTTCTCCAACACCACAGTTTAAAAGCATCAATTCTTCAGTGCTCAGCTTTCTTCACAGTCCAACTCTCACATCCGTACATAACCACGGGAAAAACCATAGCCTTGACTAGACAGACCTTTGTTAGCAAAGTAATGTCTCTGCTTTTGAATTGCTGTCTAGGTTGGTCATAACTTTTCTCCCAAGGAGCAAGCATCTTTTAATTTCATGGCTGCAATCCACCATCTGCAGTGATTTTGGAATCCAAAAAATAAAGTCTGACACTGTTTCCACTGTTTCCCCATCTAATTCCCATGAAATGATGGGCCCAGATGCCATGATCTTTGTTTTCTGAATATTGAGCTTTAAGCCAACTTTTTCACTCTCCTCTTTCACTTTCAGCAAGAGGCTTTTTAGTTCCTCTTCACTTTCTGCCATAAGGGTGGTGTCATCTGCATATCTGAGGTGATTGATATTTCTCCCGGCAATCTTGATTCCAGCTTGTGTTTCTTCCAGTCCAGCGTTTCTCATGATGTACTCTGCATAAAAGTTAAATAAGCAGGGTGACAATATACAGCCTTGACGTACTCCTTTTCCTATTTGGAACCAGTCTGTTGTTCCATGTCCAGTTCTAACTGTTGCTTCCTGACCTGCATATAGATTTCTCAAGAGGCAGGTCAGGTGGTCTGGTATGCCCATCTCTTTCAGAATTTTCCACAGTTTTTTGTGATCCACACAGTCAAAGGCTTTCGCATAGTCAATCAAACAGAAATAGATGTTTTTCTGGAACTCTCTTGCTTTTTCCATGATCCAGCAGATGTTGGCAATTTGATCTCTGATTCCTCTGCTTTTTCTAAAACCAGTCTGAACATCAGGAAGTTCACGGTTCACGTATTGCTGAAGCCTGGCTTGGAGAATTTTGAGCATTACTTTATTAGCGTGTGAGATGAGTGCAGTTGTGCGGTAATTTGAGCATTCTTTGGCATTGCCGTGTGACATGGCACCGTGGTAACGTGAGTTTCGCCCCGTTCCTGCATGCAGTGGTTGTGCGGTACTTGCTTATTCAAGGGAATGTAGCTAATGATTCAGGAACCTCTCTCAGCTCCTAAACCAGGCATCTGCCTAAACCAGACACTCCCTCTCATTCATTTTGACATGGATGAAATAACGGACTCTAGAATATCTAGAGGTACAGTGGACGCTACAGTAATCAAATGACAATAAGAATTAACAAAGGCTGGGGGAGGGAGATAGAGCAGATTTCGTTTTCTAATAATTTGCACCCTGCTTCACATTTTACTGGTAGTGTGAGGAACTTCCAGTTCTATCCCTGCAACTCCCAGCATTTAGGAAGAATGTTCAGAAATGTCTTCCCATGTTAATATATGATACCAGTCTGAATGGTAAAATTACTCTAATTGCTAATGTCACCTTGTAATTTCTACAAAAATAGCTTAGTCTTAATGGCCATGTTTTCATATCAGCACTGATATTGTTTAAGTGGGTTTAAACATTAATACGGAGATGGTGATGGCATCC
This sequence comes from Oreotragus oreotragus, assembly GCA_006410675.1. Taxonomy (NCBI): domain Eukaryota; kingdom Metazoa; phylum Chordata; class Mammalia; order Artiodactyla; family Bovidae; genus Oreotragus; species Oreotragus oreotragus. Next base: position 181,771 of record SJYX01006757.1, on the reverse strand, counting down.
CACTCCAGTACTCTTGCCTGGAAAATCCCATGGACGGAGAAGCCTGGTGGGCTCCAGTCGATGGGGTCGCGAAGAGTCGGACACGACTGAGCGACCTCACTTTCACTTTCTTTGGGATTGGAATGAAAACTGCCCTTTTCCAGTCCTGTGGGCCACTGGTGACTTTTCTAAATTTGCTGGCATATTGAGTGCAGCACTTTCACAGCATCATCTTTCAGGATTGGAAATAACTCCACTGGAATTCCATCACCTCCACTAGCTTTGTTCATAGTGATGCTTTCTAAGGCCCACTNATGTGAGATGAGTGCAATTGTGCAGTAGTTTGAGCATTCTTTGGCATTGCCTTTCTTTGGGATTGGAATGAAAACTGACCTTTTCCAGTCCTGTGGCCACTGCTGAGTTTTCCAAATTTGCTGGCATATTGAGTGCAGCACTTTCACAGCATCATCTTTCAGGATTTGAAATAGCTCAACGGAATTCCATCACCTCCACTAGCTTTGTTCATAGTGATGCTTTCTAAGGCCCACTTGACTTCACATTCCAGGATGTCTGGCTCTAGGTGAGTGATCACACCATCGTGATTATTTGGGTCATGAAGATATTTTTTGTACAGTGCTTCTGTGTATTCTTGCCACCTCTCCTTAATATCTTCTGCTTCTGTTAAGTCCATACCATTTCTGTCCTTTATTGAGCCCATCATTGCATGAAATGTTCCCTTGGTATCTCCAATTTTCTTGAAGAGATCTCTAGTCTTTACCATTCTATTGTTTTCCTCTATTTCTTTGCACTGATCCCTGAGGAATGCTTTCTTATCTCTCCTTGCTATTCTTTGGAACTCTGCATTCAAATGGGTATATCTTTCCTTTTCTCCTTTGTCTTTAGCTTCTCTTCTATTCACAGCTATTTGTAAGGCCTCCTCAGACAACCATTTTGCCTTTTTGCAATTTCTTTTCCATGGGGATGGATTTGATCCCTTTTTCCTGTACAATGTTACAAACCTCCATCCATAGTTCTTCAGGCACTCTTCTATAGGTATGATAGACAGCCAGCACTGATGCCCCTACAAAATGGCCCCCAAAATACCCCACCCAGTGGGGATCACTGGCTAGCACTGGCACCTCAAAAGTATCTCCCACTTCAAGGGACCAGTCACAACCACCAGGCTGCCTGCAACAGTCACAGTTCAATTACAACAGAAGGGGTACCCTGCTCACATAGGGGATATCACTTGGAGGACCTGGCTCTGGTGTCCATGGGGCACTGTGTCACTGGGTCCCACAGGATATCTACTACATGTGCTCAGTCACTTCAGTCATGTCCAACTCTCTGCAGCCCCATGGACCATGGCCCGTCAGGCTCTTCAGTCCATGGGATTCTCCGGGCAAGAGTACTGGAGTGGGTTGCCATTTCCTTCTCCACTGATAAATTGTGAAGTGAGTGAAGTGAAGTTGCTCAGTCGTGTCTGACTCTTTGAGACCACATGGACTGTAGGCTACCAGGCTCCTCCGTCCATGGGATTTTCCAGGCAAGAGTACTGGAGTGGGTTGTCATTTCCTTCTCCTCAGGATATCTACTACATGTGCTCAGTCACTTCAGTCATGTCCAACTCTCTGCAGCCCCATGGACCATGGCCCGTCAGGCTCTTCAGTCCATGGGATTCTCCGGGCAAGAGTACTGGAGTGGGTTGCCATTTCCTTCTCCACTGATAAATTGTGAAGTGAGTGAAGTGAAGTTGCTCAGTCGTGTCTGACTCTTTGAGACCACATGGACTGTAGGCTACCAGGCTCCTCCGTCCATGGGATTTTCCAGGCAAGAGTACTGGAGTGGGTTGTCATTTCCTTCTCCAACATAAAATCATTAATTGTAGCTAATATACCTGCTACACATAGAAGAACAGAATTAGGGAAAATGAGACAAAGAATACTTTCCAACAAAAGAGCAAGACAAAACCTCAGAAAAAGAACTAAATGAAATGAAGATAAGCAATTAACCTGAGTTCAAAGACACAGTCATTAAGATGTTCAACAAACTTGGAGGAAGAATGGATGAACTCTGAGTAATTAAAAAGAGGTAGAAAATATAAAAGAGAAATAATCAAAACTGAAGAATATAATAAGGGATATGAAAAATAAACAAGATGGAATCAACAGTAGATTAGAGGATGAAGAAACATTTGATTAGTGATCTAAAAACTGAGTAATGAATATCACCCAATGTCAATGGCAAAAAAAAAAAAATTGATTAATGAAGATCATTTAATGACCTATTGTATAACATCAAGCATACTAACATTTGCACCATAGAGGTCCTAAAAGTAGAAGGAAGAGAAAAAAGGACAGAAACCCTGAAACAATAATGGCTGGAAATTCTTGTAACTTAGTAAAGGGAGCAGACATCCAGGTCAAGGAAGTACCGAAAGTGCAAACAAGATGAACTGAAATGACTCACACCAAGACATAATTAAAATGCCAAAAGATGGGGACTTCACTGGTAGTCCAAAAGTGAAGAATGCAGGGGACATGGGTTTGATCCCTGGATGGGGAAATAAGATCCCACATGTTACAAGGCAACTAAGCCCATATGCTGCAAGTCCCTCAATTATGACTCAATGAAGCCAATCAATCAATAAATATTTTTTTTAATGCCAAAAATTAGAGAATCATAAAAGCTGTAGGAAAAAGATAGATAGCTATATACAGGAGAATTCTGTAAGACTGTTAACCGATTTTTCAGCAGAAATTTAAGGACTGGCAATATATATTCAAAGTACTAAAAGGAAAAAACTTATAACAAAGAATACTCTACCCAGCAAGGTTATCATACAGAATTTAAGAAGAAATAAAGAGCTTCCAGACAAACAAAAGCTAAAGGAGTTCATCATCACTAAGCCAGTGCATACAAGATAAAGGGAATTCTTTAAATGGAAAAGAAAAGAATGAAATGAAATTGAAACAAGAAAATTATGAAAGTTAAAAAAAAAAGTATTACTGGTAAAGGCAAACATATACTAAAGGTAGGGGATCAACCACTTACAAAGCTAGTATGAAGCTTAAAAGGTAAAAATAGCAAAGGTATCTATATCTAAAATAATTACTTAAGTGATACACAAAGATGCACAATATGATGTTCAAAATGTAAACTGTTGGGAAGGATTAAAATGTAGTGCTTTTAGAATGTACACAAACTTAAGGAACCATCAGTTTAAACTACTATGCACATAGATTGTTATAGATGAATCTCTCAGTAATCACAAACCAAAAACTTATGCAGATACACAAAAAATTTAAGAAAAAGGAATACAAACTTAACAAAAGAAAGTCATCAAATCACAAGGGAAGAAAAACAAAAGAAGAAAGGAATAGAGAACTACAAAAAAAAACCAAACAGAAAACAAACAACAAAATGGCAATAAGTACATTATGTCCAAAATACTTTAAATATAAATGGGCTAAATGCTCCAATCAAAAGATATAAGGTGACTGAGTGGAGAAAAAAAAAAAAAAGATCCATTTATATGGTGCCTACTAGAGAGACTCACTTCAGATCTAAAGACACAGACAGACTCAGCATGAAGGGATAGCAAAAGACATTCCATGCAAACGGAAATGAAAAGAAAGCTGGGGTAGCAATATAAATATTAGACAAAATAGGCTTTAAATCAAAGACTGTAAGAGAGAGATGGAGAAGAACATCACATAATGGTAAAGGGATCAATACAACAAGAAAATATAACACTTGTAAATATCTGTGCACCCAATATGGAGCACCTAAATACACAAAGCAAATATTAAGAGACATAAAAGGAGATATCAACACTAATACAATAGTATAGCAGTATGGGACTTCAACTTCTTACTTACATTAATAAATAGATTATTCAGAAAGAAAATTAATCATTGAAACGTAGGCTTCAAATGACATCCTGTACCTGATTAACTTAATAAATACATATAGAATATTGCAGTCCAAAACAGTAGAATATAAATTCTTTTCAAGAACACAGAACATTCTCCAGGATAGATGACACATTAGTCCACAAAACAAGTCTCAGTAAATTTAAGAAGATAGACCTGACCCACCCGTGGACCAACTCCAGGACTTCCAGGAATCTGCAGCTAGAAGCCCTGGAGCCTAACTCCACTCAACTGTAGGCCAGCACCAGCCCCAGGACCAGCCTGCCCCCACCCGTGAGAAGGCATCTGCAGGATGCTCTAGGCCATGGCTCTGCTCATCAGCAGATTGACACTAACGCCAGATCCCCAGGGGTTGCAGTCAGAGACCTTGGGATATGTCTATACCTACTAGCAAGACAGGCCACCAGCAGGATAACAACAATTCAGTCAGTTCAGTTGCTCAGTCAAGTCCAGCTCTTTGTTACCCCATGGACCACAACACACTAGGCCTCCCTGCTGCTGCTAAGTCACTTCAGTCGTGTCCGACTCTGTGTGACCCCATAGACGGCAGCCCACCAGGCTCCCTCATCCCTGGGATTCTCCAGGCAAGAATACTGGAGTGGGTTGCCATTTCCTTCTCCAATGCATGAAAGAGAAAAGTGAAAGTGAAGTCGCTCAGTCTGTCCGACTGTTAGCAACCCCATGGACTGCAGCCCACCAGGCTACTCCGTCCATTGGATTTTCCAGGCAAGAGTACTGGGGTGGGGTGCCATTGCCTTCATGGAGCCCATCCAAACCCATGTCCCTTGAGTCAATGATGCCATCCAACCATCTCATCCTCCGTTGTTCCTTTTCCTCCTGCCCTCAATCTTTCCCAACATCAGGGTCTTTTCAAATGAGTCAGCTCTTCACATCAGGTGGCCGAAGTATTGGAGTTTCAGTTTCAACATCAGTCCTACCAATGAACACCCAGGACTGATCTCCTTTAGGATGGACTGGTTGGATCTCCTTGCAGTCCAAGGGACTCTCAAGAGTCTTCTCCAACACCATGGTTCAAAAGCATCAGTTCTTCTGTATTATAGTCCAACTTTCACATCCATACATAACTACTGGAAAAACCATAGCCTTGACTAGACAGACCAAACAACTGTTTCATTACAGAGACGAAAAATTATACGACAGATCCAACCAGAGTTGAAAGGAAGGTTCCTCATTCACCGAAAATTGAACTACCGTCGTTAGTGGTAGACGTCACTAAAACCTCGGGTTTTTTTCTTTCAGTCGGTGACAAAGGGGTGGATAGACGGTACTTCACTACCCTGGTCTACGGTACTAGAAGTAAAAGACTGACAACTCGAAATTCGGTTGAAAACGTGAGAGGAGAAAGTGAAAGTAGTTCTCCGAGAAATCAAGAAGAAGTGAAAGACGGTATTCTCACCACAGTAGACGTATAAACTCCAATAACTATAAAAAGGGTCGATAGAACTAACGTCGAACACCAAGAAGGTCGGGTCTCAAAGAGTACTGCATGAGACGTATATTCAATTTATTCGTCCCACTGTTATATGTCGGAACTGCATGAGGAAAAAGATAAACCTTGGTTAGACAACAAGGTACAGGTCAAGATTGACAACGAAGGACTGGACGTATGTCCAAAGAGTTCTCCGTCCAGTCCACTTGTGTAAATCTCCTATAATACGATTTACTCCCGAAGGGTCCACTGAGTCACTCATTTCTTAGGTGAATGTTACGTCCTCTGTACCCAAACTGGGGACGCAGTCCTTCTAGGGGCCTCCCGTATCGTTAGGTGAAGTCATAAGAACGGAACTCTTAGAGTACCTGTTTCCTCGGACCAACTGATATCAGGTATCCCAGTGTTTCTCAGTCTATGATGACTTTACTGACTCGTGCTTGTGTGTGTGTGTGTACGATTCACTTTATTCGGTCTGTCCTTTTTTATTTATGAAATACTGAACTGAAATACATGTTAAATTTTTTGTTTCGTTTTTTGTCTGAGTATATACCTCATGTTTGTCCACCAACGGTCACCACCCCACACACTTTCTCCACTTTCCCTAATTCCCCATGTTTGAATTTTATTGATTTAGTATTCTTATGTTGTATGTCGTGACTTTCCTTTGTAAGTTACTTCTATTCTGAATTTCAGTGAATTGAAAAGCTCAATCAGTATCATACAGACAAAACGGAGAAGGAAGATTAAAGTGTAAAGGGACATCGTTTATACCAATAGTCTTTAATTAGACAGATACATTTTCTCTTCTTTGAGGAAAACGAATAAAGTCGGTAGTAAAGTAGACATTGTCAAGAAAACCTAGGACTATAATAAATTTCCTATAGACGAAAGTCTTACGTTTCTCGTCGAGTTAATCGGACTTTAAATGATGAGAACTTACCAAATAGTGATTAACGAAGTACAACAGTGAGTTATCGATTAAGTTACGGAGAAAGGAAACGTAAAGGGATAACATCTTTAATCTTTTTGTTTATGAAAGTCTTTACATCGTGTTAAGATCTGTTACTCTACGTCCGTCTTCATTCCTTACTGTCCTTCTAGACTTACGAATGTGGGAGGAGGGGGGTGGGGGGGACGGTTTTCGGTGATTAGTGACGATACGAAGTCAAATTTTTTTACTTTATTTGTGATTTTAAACTTGTTTCGTTTAAACTTGATACTAATGTCGGTTGAGTCTAAAATATTTTTTATTATGTAATTTTTTTAATTCATGAGTAAATTTATCGAAATATTGTAAAATAATTCTTACTTATAAAAAATATTTTGGTATTTAATTAAATTATTATAGCTGAATAAGGATATTAGGTACTATATTAGGAATATTATTAACAAGAATACAAATATGAGCTATCTGGTTACCTTTAAGCATAAATTTTCTACACAGGCATATTTTTTCTTGCCATGTATGATTAATTCTATAACAATTCTATATATCAATTCTAGATAACAATTCTAGGAATCATCTGAACCAGCAAAAGTGTATGGTCAATCAGATTTCACAGTTGATAACAGAACTGAGGGAAATACTGCTCCTTACCAATACGTTTAATGGGAAAGTTTTGCATGGCAACCAAATGGACAATGTAAACCCACTGGGAAAAGGAACTTATGTTCCAAGGTCAACAAGCATCAAAGTCTATATTTTCACTAAAAAATAAAAAATTGTGGCTTAGGCATGAGGAGTTCCAAGAAAGCAAATGTTCACATGCACTTAAAAGTTTTACTTTCCAAATTACTTCAGTTTTTGGTAGCCTAACTGACCAATCTCCAAAATGTAACAAAGAAAATTTTAAAAAGGTATTCCTGCTTGGAAGACATATATATCAGAAACCAAGTCAAAAAAGCAGACCAAGGGGAAAGGGAACAATGTTTATAAAATTAGATACAACCTTTACATTATTTCAGTCATTAAAAAATTGAATTTGTCAGTTAAGACAATAGTACTAATACACAGGACCTCTTCAGAGAGAGTTACAAGGACAAGCATTTACTACTCTCTCTCGACATGCTCTGTGACTCGCTCTCTTTCCTTATTTCGTGATCCCCATATTCTCCCCACTTCATATGGCTATATTTTCACTTTATTCTGACATCTGATATTCTTGAAAATGTAGGTAATGGGATTTTAGATTGCCAAGTAAGCTAGAAAGACTTATTACCTTTATTCCCTAAAAGCATATGCACATACCCCAATGACGTATTCCTGCACAACCCAAGATGACTTGGCCCACATTAAAATCCCATTTAAGAATGATGATATTAAGTGAATAAAATATTAATGAACAGATTATTTTTAAAAGTTAACAAACTGTTCTCTCTAATTTTGACTCCATTTACTTATTTGTGTTTTTATACATTTTTCCCAAAGAGGAAGTTAGGGAAAAGGAATTGCTAAAAAGAAGAATCAGGGATGACTCTTGTGGTTCAGTGGCTAAGACTCTGTGCTCCCAATGCAGGGGGCTGGGTCTAATTCCTGGTCAGGGAACTAGATCCTATGTACCACAACTAAGACCCAGTGCAGCCAAATAAATTAATTAATTTTTTAAAATCAAAGAATAGCATCAGCATCTGTATTAGTTTCCTGTGGCTGCCATACCAGAACACTGCAAACTCTGTGGCTTAAGACGACAGAAATTTATTGCCTCATATTTCTGGAGAATAGAAGTTTGAAATCAAAGTGTGAGCAGGGCCACACTCCCTCTGAAATCTACAGGAGAGAATCATTCTTCGCCTTTTCTAGCTTCTGGTATTTGCCTGTGATCCATGGGGCTCCTTGCCTTGTATATATATACCTCACTCTAATATCTGACTCCATCATCACATGGCCATTTTCTCCCTGTGTATCTCTATCTCTTTGTCTCCTCTCCTCTTCTTATAAAGTCTTATTGGATCAAGGGCCCATGTTAATCTCATAAGAATTCATCTTAAATAATGACATTTGCAATGACCCTATTTCCAAGTAAGTTCATTGGGGTACTAGGGGTTAAGACTTAAACATGTCTTTTTTAGGGGGATGCAATCCAACCCACATAGCATATGACAAATGGATATTGCAAATTAGATGTCTAATTATTCCATCAAATATAAAATGCAGTATTTTCTCTTACAAAATTTTTCTATGCTCCCAGACCTCTTTAATTATTGACTTATTCTTTTCACATCTATCAACCTTTCTTTCAAGATGTCCCTAATTCAGTTTAATCCATTGAGTCAGATTTGTTTCAACAGGCTCTGAATTGGCATCCTCCTACTTTCAAGGTCTCCTCATTCAGACAATCCATTTCAAACATACTGTTTTCTTCAATTCTTACCAACATGTGAATCCTCTTTTAAAACGCCATTAAATATATATATAAAGTGCTTAGCAGGACTAGTTCATAGTATTACTTAGTAAAAAAAAAAACTCTATTACTATCATTTTACTGTATTTATTGTTATTCACATTTTTATTATTATTTATAGTATTTATATTTTATGAACAATTTTTTCCATATAAAGATCAATAATTTCTCAAAACTAACTCTGACTCCCAATAAATTTTAAAAGCATCAGGACAGAAGGATGCTTGTTATTCATATTTGTTATGGCATGCTAAATATCCAAGTATTGAATATTTTACAAACAAAAGGGCAAATACATCCAGTTCTATACCTAAGAAGGAGTGGTTGTAGGAATTTAAAAATTATCAAAAGGAATAGTGTAGTATGAAAAATATCTCAGAGTATAAGACTGTGCATTTAAGTTTCAATGTGGTCCTTCAAATTTACCACTACTCATTTTGGCTGAGCATGGAGAAAGCACTAAGAATTATGAGGCAGTGATGACCTCTATGGTCAGAGAATAGAGAAGCTGTTTATGGTGACCAGATTTTATTTATCAGAACTCCTCTAGTCTGATATTTGAGTATTTTCACAATAGAAGCTCTGTAATTTACTAATTAAGCTGTTATTTACCAGAGTCATGGGTATGCTACAAAAATTACAGTATTGGTGTCTTGGCTACATCTTTAGATATGTGTCTTCTAATTGAATTTTAACCTATATACTATTACATTTTGCTTGGGGATTGACAATATCTCATTTTTTAACAATAGGTAATGAGTACATCTACTCTATTTTTGTGTACATTTGAAATTTTACACTTAAACATCCTCCTTTACTTGATTTTTAAGTTGCATCCAATTTTCTTCTATATAAATAATATGGTAATGAATATCTGTTTTTCACAAATCTTTAATGACATATCTGTTTATATCCTTAAAAGGGATTCCAAGAAATGCACCTGATGGATCTAAAGATATATAAATGTTAATGCCATTAATTCATATAGATAAAATGCCTTTTGGTAATCTTAAACCAATTTATACTATCAAACACAGGGTACATGAAGGCGATTTATACAATAGCTTAATAAATAGCTTAATAGCTTAATAAACATTGCTATTAGCTTCTTTAATTAACATCTTAACAAGCAATGACTATTACCTTTTAGGTCTTGATGAATATAAAATGATTAGTGAGAAACAAAGATTATTTCATTGGATTTGTTATAGAAGGGAGAACAATAATGCAAGCTGGTTTCTATGTTAGTCATTTGGAAACTGTACAATTTTAAAATTATCTCATGTTGTCCTTCCATTGTACCTGAAGTTCTTCCTTCAGTAGAGTTACTCTTTGGTTCAAAACATGGGGCAGTATGTTTGATAACTGACATTTATTGATCTCAGCATAGGTGACCTATTGATTTTTAAAAAAATTATCAGTGCTAAGAAACAAAACCTATGCTATTAGTCTGAATTTTAGTGTGAAAGCTATAAAATGAGCTGCATATATATATATATATGCAATTACCCTAAACCACAAAAAGCATATTCATAGTCACGTCATCTAAAGCATATTCATAATAAGAGATACAAATTTAACTCATAGATTAGCTAAAGACTTCATTCCTTAGTCATTAAACTATTATGAATAGATGTTCAGTAACACATTTTTCAAACTTTATAATTCTATCTCCAGTACAGGACAAGAATTTTATACTTTATATATGGTAACAGTGTACCTTTTAAATCAAAGGTTTTAAAGTGTCTGACAGGTTGTCAGTAAGGTCACTGTAAACTTCAGATTCACGGTTAAGTCAAGCCAACCTGATATCTGAGTGATAGAACAGGGCACTGGACAGCATGAACAAATTTCTTAATTTCCAAGCATGTGTAATCATCAGCAGTTTTATAGAAGTGATATTTATGATCTCAGAAGGTTATAATAAGGAGACCATTACTAATAAGTTTTTTGATGTGCATCTCGTGTGGATTAAACTCATGAGTTACCCTGAAAATTTTCAGTGAGGTTTGTTGATAAATCTTCTAAGAAAACAGTATAGTTTATCATATGCTACCATATATAAGACTATTCAGAGAATTGAAACAATATTTAACACCACATTCTTTTGCCTAAGAATACTTACATAAGGTAGGAGACCAAAGAAGAAAATAAATGGTAGAAATTGTACAATAAATCTTGTAAGACTGGTATAGTAAGCAAGCATAATATGCAAGTATATACAGTAAGTATAATATCCAATCCAACCCTTATCATTCCTCCACTAACACCCTTCTGTAATTTGTTGCATCTAAGGGTTCTCCTAAATCTACTTTCTATGATGTGATTTAAAGCAAGTTATTTAACTTCTCTGAACCTCAATATCATCTATAAAATGGTAAAAAATAATATCAACCTAGGGTTTTAGTAACGATTAAATCTGATAATGTAGTGTCTCTCATCCTGGGAGTACATAAACTCCTTCTGGTCACAGATTTACTGAAAATTGTTTTTGTTTTAGATTTTCATTTTGAGGACAATCTTTTAAAATGATAAACACAAGTATGATAAAAAATAAACACAAGTATTACTAAAAAATAAAAAATAAGCATGTAAAGTGAATGAACATCTTAAAGTCCCAGTATGTAGTGTCAGTGCTGCTTTGGCATTTGTGTTCTGGATCACACTGTCCCCCCAAATTGTCATAACTGTCATAGCTTCAAGTGAAAAGAAAGTCACCTTTAATGGTCATTCTTGAAAAATTATCATTAGATATGTATGCCTTTGGTTCAACGAAGAGAACAGGATGTCAGGTATTCAAGGGGATTCTCAAGGCTTAGACTCATACAATTTCTTAGAAGCAGCAGCAATCAGAACCTAACAGGTTACAAAGTAACTCTAGCCCTAACAATCTTGAAAGCAGAAGTAGAAAGTCACTGAAAACAAACTAGTTTTATTCATTTAATTATAACATCTTTCCATAAAGAATTTGATATAGGCATATTAAAATTAACAAAGCCATAGATATGACAAATTTCATCACAGACCAGGTCTCCAGGTCTAATGCAGTGAGAGATATCACCTGGTGTTGTGACTTGCCTAGTCAAGCATTTTAAAACTGCTTCAGTTTGTCAGAATTTCTCCTGACGAGTTCATAAGAGGAACTTTTATCACTGGGTCAAAGACTAGAGGGGAAAATAAGTAAGAAAGGCATTGATAGAGTAGGCTGCCAGAGATTTCAGTAAACTAGAGAAAATTAGGGTAGATTAATTACAGGGCTGCAGAACAGAAGCAAAGGGAGCTTTCAAAGCAAGATATAAGCAAAGGAATGGTTAATACAGTAGCATAGGTTGGCAAGCAACTATTTTCACAAGTAACAGCATAAATTCATAGTCATTCAGGTCACTGAAAATAATACATATTGTTCTCTAATTCTACAATTCTAGAAGAAAGGATAATAATTTGAGTTTCTTTTTCTTACTTACATATTTGAATATCTCAAAATAATAGAAAAAAGTTAGGACATTACCAATTAGCTCACTTTTCCCTTGATCTTTCCTCACAGCTTTGATTATACCACTTGCCAAAATCACAGAAAGAACTATAGACAGAAGAAAAAATTCCACCATGTTGTTCACTTTGATACCTTCATGAAATAATCTCTTTAATATCTTTGAGATATAGTTTCAAATGTCTCAAAGTAATGGATCTCCTACTAGCTTATTAAATGAAATTATTTAGTTTTGCTTTATTTTCTTTTAATTCTAACATCAGCTAGGTTTTCTGTTCCCTAAAAAACAAACAAAAACAAATCTTAATTGAAATTTTCAAATTTACACAAAGCTGCCAAAACAAAAGGAGCACAAGGAACACATATATCCACACTCCTCTATTGTTAAACCTTTCATCCTGTTTGCTTTATTATTTGCACCATGCTCTCTATACACATATATAAAATATTGTTTGCAATATTGTTATGTATTTGAATGTTTGTACATGCATTTCCCAAGTTATAAATATCATAATTGCAAACAAACAAAAAAAAATGAACTATTTAATGGTAAGTTACATACATCATGGTCCTTTACCCCTAAAATTTCAGTGGGTATTTCCTAAGAAATCTACTTATGGATACTTTCTTATCTAACCACAAAAATTATAAACTATATACATTATATATTGATAAACATACTTGTATCTAATATTCTAAGTGTTAGTTGACTTAATAATGCTGTTTATAGTATTTATTTTTCTCTCCTCCAGTACTAGAAATAGCTTGCTGCTGCTGCTGCTAAATCGCTTCAGTTGTGTCCGACTCTGTGCGACCCCATAGACAGCACCCCACTAGCCTCCCCTATCCCTGGGATTCCCCAGGCAAGAACACTGGAGTGGGTTGCCATTTCCTTCTCCAATGCATGAAAGTGAAAAGTGAAAGTGAAGTCACTCAGTCGTGTCCGACTTTTCGCGACCCATGGACTGCAGCCCACCAGGTTCCTCCATCCATGGGATTTTCTAGGCAAGAGTACTGGAGTGGGTTGTCATTGCCTTCTCCAAGAAACAGCTTAGGGTTAAGTATTATGTTTAGTTGTCATGTTTCTTCAGTCTCTGAATATTTCCACAGTCTTTGTCTATTTGACATTGACATTTTTAAAGGACACAGTGCTCACTCCTTTCTTTAAATAAAACATTCCTCAGTTTGCATTTGTCTGATGTGATTAGGATAAAGTTAAACATTTTTGACCAGAATGTCACAGCTGGAGACATAACAGGTCTAACTGTCCTTCATTCACTCTGTAAATTTTAGTCACATGGTCAAGTTGTTACGTGATTTCTCCACACATATTATGGATATTTTTCTAATTGCAGCCTACTAAGTAGACTCACACTTTGTCAATCAAACATCCAGCTTCTCATCAAAGTTTTACCCTAGATTTGTCATCCATACATGATCCTTCCCTGATCTCTCTTTACTGTGATGATTTTCAAACTCAGATTGTGGTATTTACAATTAGCCCTTAGTAGTCTATTATAAACAAAAGCCTCTCTTTCTCTTCTATTTATGGTAACAAAACTTTACTGTAAACCTGAAAGTTACTAAGAAAGTAGATCCTGAAAGTTCTCTTCACAAAAAGAAAAACAAAAAAGGTAGCTATGTGAACTGATGGATGTTAGCTAACTTTATTGTGGTAATCATTCTATAACATATACATATCAGATTGTTGCATTGTACACCCTAAACTTACACAATGCTATAGGTCACTTATATGACAATAAATCTGGGGCAGGGGAGAAACAGAATAGAGTAGGTATGAACTTAATTTAGCATGGGTAAACTACCCAATTAATCTCTGAAACAGGAAGTGAAAATGTTAGTTGCTCAGTTGTATCAGACTCTTTGCAACCCCATGGACTGTAGCTTGCCAGGTTTCTCCATCCATGGGATTTTTTCAAGCAAGAATACTGGAGTGGGTTGCCATTTCCTTCTCCAGGGGATCTTCCAGACTCAGGGATCAAACCCAAGTCTCGCACATTGCAGGCAGGCAGACTATTGTCTAAACCACCAGGGGGGTTTCAAAACCAGAAATGGGCTAATAACTAATGTTCTTTAATACTGAATAACTGTTACCACCTATGGGCACTAGCCACTGGTTGTAGAGGAATCAGGATGTTCATCTCTATCCCAGAAGCTATTCCTGTCAACTCCCTGAAAATACAGATTATCAATTCAACAATGTTTATCAAGTACCTACACAGTGATAAATTAGCAATTAATTTTAACTTATAAAGAGATGACAACATATTCTGAAGATGATATGTACATAACTATAACATAGTATAAAGTAACAAATATGATAACATGCACAGAAGGTGTCAAAGGAAATAAGAATAAAACATCATCACTATCTATCATAGCACAAACTATTCTCCCCAATAAAAGTGTCTGGAGTTTTAATGCAAGCCAATGACAATGCATACTTGTAACATGTGCTTTCCAAACTAATATTTATTAGCATACTGTTAATAAATAAATATGACTCCAAATAAAATTGAGGGTTTTTTCCATTAGCTGTCAATAATCTTTCCAAAATAATGCATAATTTAGATTTAAGAGTGTTTTAAGAGAGTAGTCCTATTACTGTTACTTAGTTTTTGTTTTTTCCTTATTCATATATAGCAGGAAATCTGTGTAATTACAAAAAAAAAAATGAAACTAAGTCATTCAATATTGTGGTTCCAGAGAAGTCAGGATAACAGGCGACAAGAGCTATATATGAAATAATAGGATCAACCATCATTCATATGGCAGATTATTTTTTCCAAAGATGGTCATAATAACATCTCTAATGCACCTGTGATTTTGACACTCCTCTCAAGAGGTGAGATATGTTTCTTCCTCTGGAATTTCAGCAGGTTTGTGACCTCAGAGGTGAGGTCATAAAAGACATCACACTTCCTCCTGTTTCACTCAGGAACCTATCTTTTGGATTCTCCTGTGAGCAGGCTGGCTGCCCTAAAGTCAGAATGCTGTGAGAAACTCCCAAGAGATCACAAGGAAAAACTACACGTAGAGACAAAGATGCCCAGTCAGCCTTCAGCTGCATCAACTGCCTTTATCAACTCTGGCCACAGTCTATCTGCAAACGCATTAGAAAACAAGCAACAACTGCCCAGCTGAACACTTCTCAAATTCTGACTCAGAGAATCCATGAGCAATAATAAAAATGATGGTTGCTTTAAGCCACTAAGTTTTGGGGTGATGTTATGCAACATAACATGTTAGCATTCCGGATAGTGAATAGTGAATAACACCATGGACTGGTCTGAAAAGGAATGTCAGGTAAAAAACTGAAGGTATGAAAATCATGCTGAATGTTTATTATAGTTCTCATTCAAGTGTCCACAGGGCTCTCAGTTTTCCTCAAAGTTCATTCAGTACTGTTGATCTAAGCAAAAAAAAAACAACATGAAGTATAAGTGGTAAAGCTAACTTTGGTCTGCTAGAAAGAGTTAGCAGCAGCATTAAACAGAGTTATGATTCCAATAACTGGATCTATCGCCAAAGTTCCAGAGACTTAGCTTCTGATTTACCTACTATAATATACTAATATTATATATATACTTGTAAATAATAATTTACAACGTGCTTTCATGCACATGATTTCCTTTGATCTTATAAATAATCTTGTGAAGTAGTAGAGCCTCATAGTGAGAAAACTGAGACTCAGAGAAGATACACAGGTTGCTTAGAATTGAAGAGCTTGGGGGTGGGAAATGTTTTTAATCCAAACAAGTAGAAGACTTGGTCTGCTAGCCTGATCTGAGATTCAAGACATAAGTACATGCATGGAGCAACATGATATGTTAGATTCTAATTGTCACTGACCATGTGGTATATGCTGGAAATGTGCCACTCACCAAAAAATGAAGACTCGGGTGTATATTAAATATTATGCTCCTAAAGGTTATACTCTTTTTGCTTTAAAAAACCCTCCCCTGAAAAACTTACGTTTTTTTATTATTCTCTGGATAATCACTAAAGGCTATTCCAAGGAATAGTCTCAGGAGCCTTATAATTTTTTAAATGTTAAACAAAGTAGGTGCTATTTCAAAGTCCAAAGTTTTGATTTAATGAATGTCAAGCATCTCAAATCCACAGGAAATTTTTTTAACACAACATTGCTGGAGATCCTCCAAAAAGTAAGATTAACGTATGGACCAAATGGAAATCTCCTAGAACTCCAAGTACTGCTTATCAGGATGGAAGATATTTGTTGCTATTGTTGTTTTTGTTCAGTGTATCCAAACATTGATTATTTATAGGAAAAAAAAAACAAAGTTTTTTTTTATTCTTTTCTCTACTAACCACCCCTCCCTCACCATTGGAATAGTTCCATCTCCTTTTAACAACTTCCCATTAAACCTCATGAACCATATCCTGTACTTAATGGGCTGTTAATATTTTAAAGCTTCTGCAGTTCTACTGTAAATCCCTAGTCCCTTTTGCAACATTGAAAAGATATACCAAAAAAATTCCTCCAACTGATGGTACAAAGAAACAACACATCTTACAATTTGATAGTTGAACAATAAGCTTTACTATTACAACAGACACTTCACTGGCTTCAAGTTACATACTTGTCATGTTAGCCCACCACAGGCCACAATGCACTGGCTTAATCATTAGAATGGCACTTCAGTGCCCCCAAAAAATAAGTAACAAATACAATCAAGGTAATATGCTAAGAGAGTTTAACCTGATTATTTCCCTCTAGAAAATTTACATAGAAAAAAAGATAATAAGGTAAACTACTATCTCAAGGAAGTAAACTAGACCTCTAAAAACATTTTGTCCCTCCCTCCTTTTTTGGGAAAATACATAAAAACAGTTGAGATGATGTCATTTCTAGTTTCCGTGCCCATTTTTATGCATACACACAATCTTTTAATAATTCTTGCCAAGAACTGGAATGAGATAAGTTTTATCTAAGTAAAACATTTAAGTTCAGAAAAAGAAACATTATGGTAAAATTTACAGGACTTAAAATGTCCTGATTTGAGATAAGGAAGAAAACTACACCACTATCTGATTGGAGCAGACATTTCCTCTCTACGGCCACCCAGTTTATTATCCCTTGGTCACTCCTGACCTAACCCATCTGGTTCATACTGTCAACCTCACTTCTGTTTCTATTTTCAGCTCTCCAACTTCCTCTTCAACAATTAGAGATTTCAGAGCAGAAAGCTGTGAATTTTATATAAATAGAATATATCTATGATGAATGGGATATCATTCTTCCTTAAATTCTAACGAATGTTTTTTTTTTGATGTACCACAACCATTCTTGAAATTTAACTTTAGTTTTGTTTTGTTGTTTAACTCCTGACAATTTTCTCAAATGTTTAACTACAGTGCTATTTTGCCTACTAAAATCAAGACTTGTGTATCTTAACATTTTCTCTTGGCTATATAAATAAGCCCCTGAGTCAGTTCTTCAAAACTCCAATACTTTGGCAACCTGAAGAACTGACACATTTGAAAAGACCCTGATGCTAGGAAAGACTGAACACAGGAGGAGAAGGGGATGACAGAGGAGGAGATGGTTGGATGGCATCACCAACTCAATGGACATGAGTTTGAGTAAACTCTGGGAGTTGGTGATGGACAAGGAGGCCTGGCATGCTGTAGTCCATGGGGCTGCAAAAAGTTAGACATGACTGAGTCATTAACCTGACTGATATAAATAAGCATCTTAAAATTAGCAAGACCAAGAACTCTTGGATTTCCTCTAAAAACCTTCCCCAACTCTTTTAAAAACAAAACAAAACATAACAAACAAAACAAAAAACATTCAATCTCTTAGACTAAAACATTGGAGCTTTCATTTACTCTTCTCTTTATCTAACGCCACTGGTCCCTATACAATACACTGGCATAATTCTATTAACTCTGCCTTCTAAGCATATATTTAGAATGTGATTCCATTGACACAATACTGGTTCAAGCTCCTATCATGTGTTATTGGAAGTGCTGAATAACTTTTAATTGGTAACTCGACTTTCACCCTTGTTCTTTATAGAGCATGTTATCCACCTAGACGGAGAAGGCAATGGCGACCCATTCCAGTACTCTTGCCTGGAAAATCCCATGGGCAGAGGAGCCTGGTGGACTACAGTCCATGGGGTCGTGAAGAGTCGGACACGACTAAGCGACTTCAATTTCACTTTTCACTTTCATGCACTGGAGAAAGAAACGGCAAACCACTCCAGTGTCTTGCCTGGAGAATCCCAGGGATGGTGGAGCCTGGTGGGCTGCTGTCTATGCGGTCACACAGAGTTGGACATGACTAAAGCAACTTAGCAGCAGCAGCATCCACCTAGAAGTCAAAATTATTTTGCAATGCTTTTCTCTCTCACTTAGAGTAAATACTATCTTTACATTGGTCTCCAAGTTCATAAATGATCTAGTCCCTGAACCTCTCTGATCTTACCTTCTACCTCTCCCTATTCCTATCATTTACTCAACTCTTGCCACACTGGTCCCTAGATTTTCCCTTGAATGTTTAACTTGCTCCTGCCTCAAAGCCTTTCTTCTCCCTGTTTCATTTGACCAGGTGTCTTTCTCCTACTATTTCCCAATATCTACCTGGCTTACTCTATCACTTCGACTGAGTGTCTAAAATTAAATTCCACCTTAAGAGAAGCCTCTTGACCACATAATATAAAATAGCAATTTCTACACACATACATAAACATATACTGTGACTCTCTTGACTCTATAAGTCTTCACACATTTAGAACTAGCAATTTATTCTGTATTTATTTATCTTGCTTTTCACCTGTGTCCCCAATTTAAATGGAAGCTCTCCCAAGACAGGACGAATTTTGTTTGCTCATCACTGTACCTCAGCTCTTAGAATGCATGGAACATAATGGCTTGAAAAAAATAAATTAATGAATATTAGACTTTATCCCAATTTAAAAATCACTGTTTAAGAATCTTCATCCAGGTTGTCTATTATATTCAGATGTGATATAATAAATCCTAAAAAATTCAGAATAAAGTTTCACATTTTAGTATTGATATTAACTAATAAATGAATTAAGAAACTATATTTGACTCAATTTTTAATATAAACACGTAGGCTAATTAAATGCTTTGGCCTCTATGAAAATCACATACTTGAAGAAGAGAGAGCATAGTATTTGTAATTTCAGAGGACTGCTTACAACTCCATTTGGTTGAATTTATCATATTATTTCCTAAAAATATACTTACAGTCCCAGGTAACAGTAAGAATAAGGAAAGAGTGAGAAAGGGCTTCAAAAAGAGAAACTTGTAGTCTCACTGACAAATTTGGCCATGTCATAAATGCTCAAGTCCTGGATATTGTTGGTAAACAATTAAGAAACATGTCTATTTACTATAAAAAATAACATTTATTCTTATATAAATTATTATTACATACAAATTCAATTATGTAACAGTTTGTTGACCCATGCATAATTCATTAAGTCAAATAAATTACGGATACAAGTTAGAGATACTAATAGTTGCTAGCATTCTTTTTCTTATGTTGTAGATTGAATATTTGTTGTCCTCCCCAAAATTTATATGTTGAAGCCCTAACGTTCAATATGATGGTACTTGGAGGTTGAGCCTTAAAAAAGCAATTAGATTTAGTTGATGTTATGAGGATGGGTCTCCATGATGAGATTAGTGTCCACAAAAGAAAAAGAAGAGGCCACCTCTCTCTCTCTCTCTCACTCCCTCTTCCTTTTCCCCCAGTAGGGTACAGCAGAATAGTGGCTGTCTGCAAGGCAGAGCAAAATCAGGGAACAGAACTATCTATCACTTTGATCTTGGAACTTCTCAGCCTCCTGTGAGAGAGAAATTCCTGCTTTTTAAGCCTCCCAATCTGTGGTATTTTGTCACTTGCATCTTGAGCTAAGACAACTTAAATGGAAAAAAATATATTTAAAAGTTGCTGCTGCTAAGTCGCTCCAGTTGTGTCCAACTCTGTGTGACCCCATAAGACGGCAGCCCACAAGGCTCCCCCACTCTAACAGAATTCTACTATTTCTTTCATAAGCATTTTATTCCTATTCCAACTACCTCCTACCTTTTGCTACCAATCTGTCCTCCTCACAGTCTATCTAGTCCCTGTTACTTCTCAAATTGGAGTATGAGTAATGAGAGGAGCTTGGCAGGTTGCCATAAAGTAGGCAAAGTCATAAGCTAAATATGGTGCCTCTTCCTGCTCATTCAATTTTATTCAAAGATAGGGGTATGCTGGGGAAAGAAAAAAACAACTTAAAAGTTAAAAGAAAACACTTATTATTAAAATCAACATGGATATTAAAACTGCAGTGCACAGAAGCCTGGAAAGATATTATGCATTTTTTGAAGGCTGTCACAAGCTAGAAGCTGTAGGGTCTCATGTAGACCACATTACTATGCCCTTAAGGGTAGGGAAGTAGGGAATTAGAGCTGCTCTACAATATATTATATTTGTAAGTTTCCTACTAAGTCAAATAATCTCACTAGAGTGCTAAATATTAATAATAGCTGTCATTTATTGAGTGCTAATTTATACCAGGCACTGCTCTAAAATACAAGATTATTTAATCATCATAATCACTCAGTGAGGTAGGTCATTATTACAATCCTTACTTTATAGGTGAGAAACTTAAGCACAAAGAAACAATCTGTCCAAGGACACACAGGAAAGCAAGGGGATCTTTAATTTAACAAATGATTATGATGTGATATATATTCTGGGAGAACATATACTTTCAAAGGTGAAAATACAATTATCAAAAACTAAAACCTTTTAGAACCAAGAAATTATATTTTAAGAGTAGAATGACAAAAACATGCAGAGTCTCAGTTATCAATAGTTAGTCCTTGGTGGAGTGAATTATGATTGTAAAGTCATGTATAAGCATGTTTTTGTGAAAGCACATATATATACATTAACTTTAACCATATACACATAATTTCATATTGAATAATAATGTCCTTTAAATATTTTAAAGCAATAATTTTATTACTCTTACCATGATAGTATGTTGTAACCTATTTTCATGTTACACATTCATAGCACATGTCACCAATAATATATGCCTACACAAGTAAATTTCGAGTAGAGGGTAATTTATATACATTTGCTTTAGTAATAAAGTTATAGATGATTCATATTGCGATATGATCGCTAAATTATTGGGATACTACATATAAAAAACAAAAGAAAAGATTGTTCATGCAAGACATATACTTGGTATCAAATAACAAAATTAAATAAAACTAAATAATGTAATTGAAAACAACAATGAATTGAATGAAAACTATTCAAAATAACACTGATATAATGTTTTCTGAAAATTCAGCTATATGCAGCTGGAAACTGTTTAATGTTAAAATACAAGTCCCTAATCATGTGTATCTTAGTATTTTCTACTGTATTGCTTAATTTTATGAATACCAACTTTTCCTAAATCTTTCTAACTTGCTTGTGTGGGCTAAGTCACTTCAGTCATGTCTGACTCTTTGCAACCGTATGGACCATAGTCTGCTAGGCTCCTCTGTCCACAGGAATCTCCAGGCAGAAATACTGAAGTGGGTTGCCATGCCCTCCTCCAGGGGATCTTCCCAACTCAGGGATTGAACCCACATCTCTTACATCTCCTGCACTATTACATGGGTTCTTTACCACTAGCGCCACTTGGGAACCCCTATAAAGTGCTTTGTAGTTTGCTAACAGCCCAAATCTACATATTAAAAATCAAAGTTCACAGAGCTGTATTTACTTCTCTGTAGCACCACAGGTGGAGAAGGTGATGGCACCCCACTCCAGTACTCTTGCCTGGAAAATCCCATGGACAGAGGAGCCTGGTNATAAAGTGCTTTGTAGTTTGCTAACAGCCCAAATCTACATATTAAAAATCAAAGTTCACAGAGCTGTATTTACTTCTCTGTAGCACCACAGGTGGAGAAGGTGATGGCACCCCACTCCAGTACTCTTGCCTGGAAAATCCCATGGACAGAGGAGCCTGGTAGGTTGCAGTCCATGGGGTCGCTAAGAGCTGGACATGACTGAGCGACTTCACTTTCACTTTTCACTTTCACGCATTGGAGAAAGAAATGGCAACCACTCTAGTGTTCTTGCCTGGAGAACCCCAGGGACGGTGGGCTGCCATCTATGGGGTTGGACACAACTGTAGTGACTTAGCAGCAGCAGCACCGTCACCACCAAAGGAAGAACTTGTAGTTTTGATCAATTTGTAGTCTCTGAAAATGACCTTATAAAACCTAAAAACAGGCCTCTGTATCTTCTTAAAGAATCACTGGCTACAACTATAAGCAGACTCAGCAGCACATCCTCTCCGATGACAATGGTTTCTCTAAAGAAACCTGACCTCTATACATGCCGTCTACAAGAGACCCACCTCAAAACAAGGAACACCTACAGACTGAAAGTGAAGGGCTGGAAAAAGATATTTCACGCAAATGGTGACCAAAAGAAAGCAGGAGTAGCAATACTCATATCAGATCAAAGACTTTGAAATAAAGACCATGAAAGACAAAGAAGGACACTACATAATGATCAAAGGATCAATTCAAGTAGAAGATATAAGTTATAAATATATATGTACCCAACATAGAAGTACCTCAATATAAGGCAAATGCTAACAAGTATGAGAGGGGAAATTAACAGTAACACAATAATAGTGTGAGACTTAAATACCCCACTCACACCTATGGTTAGATCAACAAACAGAAAATTAGCTAGGAAACACAAGCTTTAAATGATACAATGGACCAGTTAAACCTGACTGATATCTACAGGGCATTTCACCCCAAAACAATGAATTTCACCTATTTCTTAAGGGCACACAGAACATTCTCCAGGATAGATCACATCCTGAGCCATAAATCTAGCCTTGGTAAATTTTTAAAAAACAAATCATTTTAAGCATCTTTTCTGATCAAAATGTGGTTAAGATTAAATGTCAGTTACAGGAAAAAAAACTACTAAAAATACAAACATATGGAGGCTAAATAACCAACAGATCATGGAAGAAATCAAAAAGAAAGTCAAAATATGCATAGAAACAAATGAAAATTAAAACATGACAACCCAAAACCTATGGAATGCAGTAAAACTAGTGCTAAGAGGAAGGCTCATAGCAATACAAGCTTACCTCCAGAAACAAGAGAAACATCAAATAAATAACCTAACTTTACACCTAAAGCAACTAGAAAAAGAAGAAATGAAGAACCCCAAGTTCAGTTCAGTTCAGTTCAGTCGCCCAGTCGCGTCCGATTCTTTGCAACCTCATGAACCACAGCACGCCCGGCCTCCCTGTCCATCACCAACTCCCAGAGGCCACCCAAACCCATGTCCCTTGAGTCGGTGATGCCATCCAACCATCTCCTCCTCTGTCGTCCCCTTTTCCTCCTGCCCTCAATCTTTCCCAGCATCAGTCTTTTCCAATGAGTCAGCTCTTTGCATCAGGTGGCCAAAGTATTGGAGTTTCAGCTTCAACATCAGTCCCTCCAATGAACACCCAAGACTGATCTCCTTTAGGATGGACTGATTGGATCTCCTTGCAGTCCAAGGGACTCTCAGGAGTCTTCTCCAATACCACAGTTCAAAAGCATCAGTTCTTTGGCACTCAGCTTTGTTTACAGTCCAACTCTCACATTCATACATGACTACTAGAAAAACCATACCCTTGACTAGACATACCTTTGTTGACAAAATAATGTCTCTGCTTTTTAATATGCTGTCTGGGTTGGTCACAATTTCCTTCCAAGGAGTAAGCATCTTTTAATTTCATGGCTGCAATCACTATCTGCAGTGATTTTGGAGCCCCCAAAAAATAAAGTCAGTCACTATTTCCACTGTTTCCCCATCTATTTGCCAAAGTTAGTAGAAGGAAAAAAAATCATAAAAATCAAAGCAGAAACAAATGAAAAAGAAATGAAGGAAACTATAGCAAAAGTCAACAAAATTAAAAGCTGGCTCTTTGAGAACATAAATAAACTAGGAAAACCATTAGCCAGACTCATCAAGGAAAAAAGGGAGAAAAATCAGTAAAATTAGAAATGAAACTGGAGAAATCACAACAGACAAAACAGAAATACAAAGGATCATGAGACTACTATCAGCAACTATATGCCAATAGAATGGACAACTTGGAAAAAAATGGACAATTTCTTAGAAAAGTATAACCTTCCAAAACTGAACCAGGAAGAAGTAGAAAATCTTAACAGACTCAACAGAAGCACAGAAATCAAAACTGTAATAAAAAATCTCCCAACAAACAAAAGCCCAGGACCAGATATGAGTTCACTTCACAGGTGAATTCTATCAAAAATTTAGAAGAGAGTTAACACCTATCTCACCCCAACTCTTCCAGAAAATTGCAGAGGACGGAAAACTCCCAAACTCATTCTATGAAGCCACCATCACCCTAATACCAACACAAGACAAAGATGCCACAGAAAAAGAAAACTATAGGCCAATATAACTGATGAACATAGATGCAAAAATCCTCAACAAAATTCTACTAAACAGAACCCAACAACATATTTAAAAGATCATACATCATGAACAAGTGGGCTTTATACCAGGGATGCAAAGTTTCTTCAGTATTTACAGATCAATCAATGTGATACACCATATTAACAAATTGGAAGATAAAAGCCATATGATTGTCTCAATACATGCAGAGAAAGCCTTAGACAAAACTTAACACCCATTTATGACAAAAACCCTCCAGAAAGCAGACACAGAAAGAACATAACTCAACATAATAAAAGCCATCTATGACAAACCCACAGCAAACATTATCCTCAATGGGGAATAATTGAAAGCATTTCCCCTAAAATCAAGAACAAGAAAAGGGTGCCCACTCTCACCACTACTATTCAACATAGTTTTGGAAGTCCTAACCACAGCAATCAGAGAAGAAAAAGAAAAAGGAATCCAGATTGGAAAAGAAGAAGTAAAACTCACAGTTTGCAGATGACACGATCCTCTACATAGAAAACCCCAAACACACCATCAGAAAATTACTAGAGCTAATCAATGAATATGGTAAGCTGTATAAAATTAATACAAAGAAATCCCTTGCATTCCTATACACTGACAATGAGAAAACAGAAAGAGAAATTAAGGAAACAATCCCATTCACCACTGCAACGAAAATAATAAAATATTTAGGAATAAATTTACCTAAAGAAACAAAAGACCTATATATAGAAAACTATAAACCACTGATGAAAGAAATCAAAGATGACAAAGATAGATGGAGAAAGATACCATGTTCACAAACTGGAAGAATCAACATAGTGAAAATGAGTATACCACCCAAAGCAATCTATAGATTCAATGCAATTCCTATTAAGCTACCAACGGTATTTTTCATAGGACTAGAACAAATAATTTCACAATTTGTATGGAAACAGAAAAAACCTCAAATAGCCAAAGCAATCTTGATAATAATGGAACTGGAGGAATCAACCTACCTGACTTCAGACTATACTACAAAGCTACAGTCATCAAGACAGTATGCTACTGACACAAAGACAGAAATATAGATCAATGAAACAAAATAGAAAGCCCAGAGATAATTCCACACAGCTATGGACACCTTATCTTTGACAAAGGAGGCAAAAACACAGAATGGGAAAAAAATATATCTTTAACAAGTGGCGCTGGGAAAACTTGTCAACCACCTATGCTACTGACACAAAGACAGAAATATAGATCAATGAAACAAAATAGAAAGCCCAGAGATAATTCCACACAGCTATGGACACCTTATCTTTGACAAAGGAGGCAAAAACACAGAATGGGAAAAAAATATATCTTTAACAAGTGGCGCTGGGAAAACTTGTCAACCACCTGTAAAAGAATGAAACTAGAACACTTTCTAACATAATACACAAAAATAAACTCAAAATGGATTAAAGATCTAAATGTAAGACCAGAAACTATAAAACTCTTAGAGGAAAACATCAGCAGAACACTCTCTGACATAAATCACAGCAAGATACTCTATGACCCACCTCCCAGAGTAATGGAAATAAAAGCAAAAATAAACAAATGTGACCTAATTAAACTTAAAAGCTTTAGCACAACTAAGGAAACTGTAAGCAAGGTGAAAAGGCAACCTTAAATAAAAGCAAACAAAACAACTGACAAAGAATTAATCTCCAAAATATTAATCTCCAAAATACAAGCAGCTCACGCAGCTCAATACCAGAAAAATAAATGACCCAATCAAACTAAGGGCCAAAGAACTAAACAGACATTTCTCCAAAGAAGACATACAGATGGCTAACAAACACATGAAAAGATGTTCAGCATCACTCATTATCAGAGAATACAAACCAAAACCACAATAAGATACCATCTCATGCTGGTCAGAATGGCTGCTATCAAAAAGTCTACAAATAATAAATGCTGGAGAGGGTGTGGAGAAAAGGGAACCCTCTTACACTGTTGGTAGGAATGCAAACTAGTATAGCCTCTATGGAGAAAAGTGTGGAGACTGCTTAAAAAACTGGAAATAGAACTGCCATATGACCCAAGCAATCCCACTACTGGGCATACACACTGAGGAAACCAGGTTTGAAAGGGACACATGTACCCCAATGTTCACTGCAGCACTGTTTACAATAGCTGGTACATGTAAGCAACCTAGATGTCCATCAGCAGACAAATGGATAAGAAAGTTGTGGTACATGTACACAATGGAATATTATTCAGCTATAAAAAAGAACACATTTGAGTAGGTTCTAATGAGGTGGATGAAACTGGAGCCTATGATACAGAGTGAAGTCAGAAAAAAAAAAACAAACCACCAATACAGTATATTAATGCATATATATGGAATTTAGAAGGATGGTAATGATGACCTTATATGTAAGACAGCAAAAGAGACAAAGATGTGAAGAACAGACTTTTGGACTTTGTGGGAGAAGGTGAGGGTGGGATGATTTGAGAGAATAGCATTGAAACATGTATATTACCATATGTGAAATAGATGACCAGTCCAAGTTTGATGCATGAAGCTGAGCACTCAAAGCCAGTGCACTGGGACAACACAGAGGGATGGGATGGGAAGGGAGATGGGAGGAGGTGTTAGGATGGGGGGACACATGTACACCCATGGCTGATTCATGTCAGTGTATAGCCAAAACCACCACAATACTGTAAAGTAATTAGACTCCAATTAAAATAATTTTTTCTAAGTGTACAATTCTGTCATTTTACCATACACACAAAATGGTCCAGAATATTTTCATCATCATAGCAGAAGAAACTTTGTACCTATGAGCAGTCACTCTGCATTTCTTCTTACCCCTAAGCAACACCTAATCTATGATTTGTTCCTCTATTTTCTTTTATTCTGGATATTTCATATAAGTGGAACCATATAGTATATATGTATGTATGTATATACATATATATATATATATATACACACACACACAGAGCCTTTCTATTTGACTTCTTTCACATAATATAATGCCTTCAATGTTCATTAATACTGCACCATGAAATATTTCTTCATTCCTTTTTATGACTGAATAATATAACAATGAATGGATATACTACAGTGTAGCTTTCATTGATCTGTTGGATTTTGGGATATTGTATCCTCTTTTTGACTATTATGAATAATGTTATTAGTAATAGTGGACAAGTTTGGACATTAAATTTTCAGTTCTCTTAGTTTTAAGCCTAGGAATGGAATTACTGAATCATACAGTAATTCTACATTTAACCCTTGAATAACTGCCACATTGTTTTTTTTTCAACAAATTCAAACTGTATTCCAAAATAACTGTACCACTGTGCATTTGTATCAGCAATACAAGAGGGTTCCAATTTCTTTACACTATCACCAAAACGTGTTATTCTGTCATTTTGATACAATTATCCTAGTGGGGTGAAGTCCTTTCTAATTGCAGTTTGATTTCCTTTTCTCTAATGACCAGTGATGCTGAACATCTTTTCATGTGTTTGTCGGCCATTTGCATATCTTCTCTGAAGAAATGTCTATTGAATGTTTTACCTAATTCTTAATTGAATTCTAGTGTAAAATTTCAATATTATTTAAAGAACAAAAGATTACAACTGAAGATAATAGTAAGGAAGAAAAATTATAGGATACAATATCAATAGGTTATTATTTTAAAAAACCAAATTTCCTTTAAATAAGCGTCAAAGAAGTCACATGAGTTAATGAATTAAAGATAAAATTCTGTTTAGGTTCTCCAATTTTCCTAATAGTAATACAGTCAAATTTGGATAAAATCCTACTAAAATATAGTTATTGGTAACTGGTCTTTAATATTAAAAACAATTATCTTAGTTGCTTTTGAAAGTGAAGTGAAAGTGAAAGTGTTAGTCACTCAGTTGTGTTCTACTCTTTGCGACCCCATGGACTGTATCTCGCCAGGCTCCTCTGTCCATGGAATTCTTCAGGCAAGAATACTGGAGTGGGCTGCCAGTCCCTTCTCCATGGGCTCTTCCGAATGCAGGAATGAAACCCAAGTATCCTGCATTGCAGTCAGACTCTTTACCATCTGAGCCAAAAGGAAAGCTGTTATTTGCTTTTAATACCTGTAAATTGGCATTTTAAATTTAAATCTCTGATAACTTCTTTTGACTTTTATATTCTCTTAAACCAAACTCATAAGATTGTTTTAACCAAGGTTTAATATCAGACATAGGACAGTGGTTACCAATTCATTTTCTATAAGATAAAAAAGCATTTTAGAAATCCATTACCAATCTTTCATCCAATGTAACTCTTTCTTTCTGGTCTCCTCACCCTAATATCATCTCCAAGAGTCCATCCATCCAATCAGTCAGTCCCACCAATCCTCACAAAATTCTTCCACATAAATTTCTTAGGGTCTTTGACTTATCTCCCTCATTATTACCCTCATTCTCCCACAAATGTGATGATACTAAAAACTCATCAATGTAAAACTGTCCAACTGTTCTTTATTCTCCTTTCTACCTTAAATGCTCAGTGTCTTTTTTAGCACTGATTCCCAGTGCTAAATCTGGGATTTAAATTTTAAATTTTAATTTTAAATCTGATTCCCACTATAAATGGGCCTTGCTCTCTGAGCTCTGCTTCTTAATAATTTCTGAAGCTCCAGAGACCCATTACTAGGATTCAACACATTTATAATGCCGATTTATAAATAAATCTTTAAAAAGTAATTTAAGAGCCAACATGCAACATTATGAATTCTCAAAGCGTCTTCTTCATATCAGTGTCCACTCTTTAAACTGCAGTCATAAAATCACTTAAGTAAATCAAAGGTTTTAAAAGTCACATTTTTCCCATAATATCTGCTAAAATTGGTTCAGAATCTGTTTGGAAGTAGCTGTGACCTGCACAATAAGCTTGGCCCCATTTTTTCCTGATGTTCAGCTCTAATATTGTGTGATCCTGTCAGGAGAGAAATGGGATGAACTAGCCAAAAACTCAAAGTAGGCTTATAATGAGGATGAGGAAGAGAAAACTTTCCAATATGGCAGAGGAGTAGGAGGACATGGAGCTCATTTCCCTACACACACATCAAGAAAACATCTACAGATCAAACAATTCTCACAGAGCACCAACACTAGCAGAGGGCCTCAGACACTTAAAAGGACTAAGAAGAACCCCACATAACTTAGTAGAATGAAAGAAAGAAGAAGGGAAGAAGAGAGGAGGAAGTAGGACAGAACTTGCTCCCCTGGCATAGCACTGAAGGTAAGGGAAGGTTCCTGCATCTGGGGAAGTTTCTTAACCAGCAGTGAGATCAGATGGGACAGAAGGGGAACTTCAGGGGCTCAACAGAAAGGAGAGCTTATTGACAGCAAAAATATATATTTAGTATACAAAAAAAAAACAACCCACAAAGTTTAAATTAAAATTAAATAGATAGCCAAATACAGCTAAATGCAGGCTTAAGTCAAAATGCCAATATGACTCAGAACAATATTTGAAAAAAAATTTTTTTCTTTAACTTAAAGCTATACTCCTAGGGTAAAAATGGTAAGTTTTGAAAATAAGAAAATATAACTAGTCAAAATTCTAATCACAATTAAGTTAACACATGAATTTTTATTACAAACTGCTCTTGCTCTAAGAAATTATTTATGAAAAAGGAGGGACTTCCCTGGTGTCCAGTGGTTAAGAATCTGCCTCGCAATGCAGGAGAAATGGGTTTGACCCCTGGTCTGGGAAGATCCCACTTGCGTGGGGCAACCAAGCTCATACATCACAACTACTGAAGCGCATGTGCCCTAGAGCCCATGCTCCTCAACAAGAAAAGCCACTGTAATGAGAAGCCTGCACATTGCAGTGAAGAACAGCTCCCACTCGGCACAACTAGATAAAGCCCATGCAGCAACAAAGATGAAGAGTCAATAAATAAATAAAATGTAAGGGAAAGAGGAATTACTTATAAAAAAGAACTGTAATATAAAATGTGTACTTCAAAAGTTCAAAAATCATGATCTGAAAGTCATTTTCATTATTGTCTTTATTTCCACTGGTCCCAAAGAGTTGGACATGACTGATCAACTATTTCCTATAGACAGTGTCAACTACAAATTGGCATTTCCCATGGGCACTTGCCATCCACCTTTACAAGGATTATATCATGTGCTGCTGCAGTTGCTGACCTCCACCATTCCCTGAAAGAAGTGCAGGGTAAGAGCAGAAATGAGGCACTCTGTACTTAGGGGTAGGCGAGTATGGGTGGTAAGACAGGTCTTCAGATAGTTATATATTTGCAGGAGCAGTTTTATGAGCCCAACTTTGATACATCCTCATTCCATGGGGTCGCTAAGAGTCGGACACGACTGAGTGACTTCACTTTCATGTTTCACTTTTATGCACTGGAGAAGGAAATGGCAACCCACTCCAGTGTTCTTGCCTAGAGAATCCCAAGGACGGGGGAGCCTGGTAGGCTGCCATCTATGGGGTCACATAGAGTCGGACACAACTGCAGTGACTCAGCAGCGGTAGCAGTAGCATACCTAGAAAAGCACTAAAATCCTTCATGGTGATGACTATTCCTCGTGACTAGCAAAAAATTTCATGAGACTAGCAGAAACTTTTTGGAAAAATATGTGCTTGATTGCATGTATTTCCATTTCACTAAAAGCACACGACTGAGCGACTTCACTTATTGGAGAAGGCAATGGCAACCCACTCCAGTGCTCTTGCCTGGAGAATCCCAGGGACGGCAGAGCCTGGTGGGCTGCCGTCTATGGGTTCACACAGAGTTGGACACGACTGAAGCAACTTAGCAGCAAAAGCACATATATACTGATCTTGCCCCCTGCCTCTTTGGAGCAGGTTCTCAGAGCTATCTGAGGAGATGTCTTCTAGACTGCAGTCCTAATTTAGCCCCAAATAAAACATAACTTGCAACTCTCATGTTGTTCATATTTTTTAAAGTCGACAAAAGGTTCACTAAGCACACAGTAAGTGTTTTTAGTATTTTTAGTCACTTTCATTAAATAAACATTCAGCATCAAGAATATAATCATTATCATCTACAAACTCTATGGAAAAGTAAAAGTACTTAAATGCCAAAGGAAGAAAGCCAGAGAGAAACAAAAGGCTTCAAGGAGTATTGCCCAATAAGCGCTGAAAAGGCTCAGTAATTCACATGCTGTACCCACATTGGGTGAAAGTCAAAGAGGAGAGTGAAAAAGCTCGCTTAAAAGTCAACACTCAAAAAACTAAGATCATGGCATCCAGTCACATCACTTAACAGCAAAAATAAGGGGAAACAATGGAAACAGTGACAGACTTTACTTTCTTGGGCTCCAAAATCACTGCAGACGGTGACTGCAGCCATGAAATTAATAGATGCTTGCTCCTTGGAAAAAAAGCTATGACAAACCTAGATGGTGTATTAAAAAGCAGAGACATTACTTTGCCTACCAAGGTCCGTCTAGTCAAAGCAATGGTTTTTCCATTAGTCATGTATAGATGCTGGACCATAAAGAAAGCTGAGTGCTGAAGAATTGATGCTTTTGAATTGTGCTGTTGGAGAAGACTCTTGGGAGTCCCTTGGACTGCAAGGAGATCAAACCAGTCCATCCTAAAGGAAATCAGTCCTGAATATTCATTGGAAGGACTGATGCTGAAGCTGAAGCTCCAAAATTTTAGCTACTGGATGTGAAGAACTGACTTATTAGAAAAGACTCCAATGCTAGGAAAGAGTGAAGACAGGAGGAAAAGGAGACGACAGAGGATGAGATGGTTGGATGGCATCACCAACTTAATGGCCAAGAGTTTGAGCAAGTCCTGGGAGTTGGTGATGGACAGGGAAGCCTGGCGTGCTGCAGTACAAGAGGCTGTAAAGAGTCAGACATGACTGAATGAATGAACTGAACAGAACTGAACCTTCATTGTAGATAAAGTTACTTGTTTTTTTTCTGAAAATTATTAACTTATTTTACATATTTGAACTTTCCTAAGGACCATGTTACACACCAAAGTACTTTACTAGCAATCCTGATGATTTTCTAGAGTTTACCTGGCAGAAAACCAAAGGGATGCTCAGTCTATTCTGAATTGATCTTTGCACAAACAGTAGGAAATCAAAGCTTTCTTTCTAACTAGAGAAGTATCATAACCAAGTACTTAAGAAAAAAATTGAGGAAGTGAAAAATTGTCATTGGAAGGAACAGAGTCAGTGAGAAATAAAAATAAATTTATTATATACATAATATTATTTATCATAATACTACTGAATGATTAATCAGAATTAACCAACCCTAAGTAACAAGACAAAATTAAAATTAAATCATTAAATTCGATGTGTTTTTTTAAAAAGTCAATAAATGGAAGGCTAGTAATACATCTGATAGAAAAAATACACAATAATTCTATTTAAATAATCAAGATTTTATAAACAAAATTATAAAATACTACAAACTATGCACTCCAATCATGTTTGATATTATAGGCAGTATTTTAAGAAAGTAGACATTTTAATAACTGTTTACTCAATGATAGTTTCCATGAAGTCACAAAACTATACTTAATATTAACTTATCTCAAAGTTAACAAATTTTGTCTATTCCATATACTTCGTTATCAATATCACTTGAAGTGAAGCGAAAGTTGCTCAGTCGTGTCTCACTGTTTACAACCCCATGGACTATACACTCCATGGAATTCTCCAGGCCAGAATAGGAGTGGGTAACTGTCCCCTTCTCCATGGGATCTTCCCAACCCAGGGATCAAACCTAGGCCTCCCACATTGCAGGTGGATTCTTTACCAGCAAAGCCACTAGGGAAGCAATTATCATTATGATAGCTAACTTCAGCTATCATTATCAATATTTGTTCTGTATTTCTGAAAGATTTAAATACATTATCTTTGCAAAAAGGAAGTGGAAAATTAAAAATTAACCATCTCTGGGACTTCCTTGGTGGTCCAGTGTTTAAGAATCCACATTGCAATGCAGGGGACATGGGTTCAATCTCTGGTATGGGAACTAAGATCCCACATGCCTCAGGGCAACTAGACCCCTGTGCCACAATGGAGAGCCAGCATGTGGCAACTACCAAAGAAAACAAACAAAAAAATTAACCATCTCTGAAAGGACTGAGACAAGAGGTTGAAAACTGGGATTGGTACAAAAATCTGTACACAAAAAATTAGGTATTTCTACAAGTCTAGAAAATAGCTCTAACCTCTAGTTTTATTATCTGAAGAAACAAAAATAGAGAAGCTCAGTTTCAAGCATATTTTACTCAGTGGAGGGCAAAGGTAAACCGTAAGGCCAAAAAAATGAGAATGTGCATGCATGGAACCTTTCCACCCCCTCATCCCTCTTGCTTTCAGAACACGTGCAAATGGGCAGGAAACTCTTGGTTATTTTCTGGAGAAAAATAATGATCTCAGGGAAAAGCCCCCAAAACACTGACACTTTTGCTCCCACACACACAAAAAGTCAAACAACTTGAAATCACCTTAAGGAAGCCCTCCTCAACAAGCCCTACCCAATGTAAATAAAAGGCTCTTAATTAGCATTTTTCAATATAAACAGACAGCTAAGGGTGCTCATGGAAAGATAAAGCACAAATAAGTGAGAAAAGAGTGACTGTGCCTGTATTTATAGCAAATATTCTCATAGAAGCTAAACTCTTTACCACCACTTTTACTTGCTGCTGCTGCTGCTGCAGCTGCTAAATTACTTCAGTCGTGTCCGACTCTGTGCAACCCCATAGACAGCAGNAGACAGCTAAGGGTGCTCATGGAAAGATAAAGCACAAATAAGTGAGAAAAGAGTGACTGTGCCTGTATTTATAGCAAATATTCTCATAGAAGCTAAACTCTTTACCACCACTTTTACTTGCTGCTGCTGCTGCTGCAGCTGCTAAATTACTTCAGTCGTGTCCGACTCTGTGCAACCCCATAGACAGCAGCCCATCCCTGGGATTATCCAGGCAAGAACACTGGAGTGGGTTGCCATTTCCTTCTCCAATGCATGAAAGTGAAAAGGGTAAGTGAAGTTGCTTAGTCATGTCCGACCCTCAGCGACCCCATGGACTGCAGCCTTCCAGGCTCCTCCGTCCATGGGATTTTCCAGGCAAGAGTACTGGAGTGGGGTGTTTATTATTTGCATGTGCTGTTTCCTTTGCCTAAAACATATATATGCCCTTGTCATTTCCTCCTCCAGTAGACATCATCCTTCAGAATTTTTAAATCAAGTCACCTTATTAAAGAGACTTTTCATAGTTTATATATATATCACATATCACACGCATTTCTTTGTTCACTTATTTATAATCTATTTCCCTCTGTAGAATATAAACTGTGCCCAGATTTTTATCTCAGTCACTGCAATCCCAACAATTTACACACAGTAAGCACTCCATCAATGCTGAATATGTTAATGTTGTAGAATGTCTTAGTGAATGAATAAATGCAGCTTTAAGATATTTCTTAGAAGAGATAACAATTTCTTTACACTTCAAGATTATTTTTAAATTGTTTACTTATTCCTTTTTCCACTGCAGCCCTATAGAGCCCAATAAACATCTCTTCTTAGTTTTTGCTTTCTCAATTACCCTTTGTCATTAGTAAAATGGAAAAGTTTATTTTTTGAAGAAACTTTTGAAAAGTTACTGTATTATTTCAAATGTTTCTTTTAGGCCCCTAAACTCATTCAGAATTTAAACCCAAAACTTCAGAGAAATGGACTGGTTGGCAGGGTCCCCTGAATACATCATTTACCTTTACAAGAACCATAATTCATCTTCTTTCCTTTTAACAGTGTTTTTAAGTTTGTATATTTTGCTAATATAGCTCATGACATACATAAACTATGAAGAGGCAGGAACAAAGATATGAGAGATTAGCAAACAAAAAATATCAATTTAAAGCAAGGAAATAGAGGAAACGCTTGAAAATTCTGTAATAGCTAAATACATATTAATTTCCCAGTACCAAGTTATAATTTCTCAATATTAGTTCCCTAATTGAAACCTCATTCACTTTTTATGACAGGAAAAAATACTATAATTGCCATTCAGGGCCAACCTGGAAAAAAAAAAGCTGCAGAAAGAGCAAGTTTAAAGGAAAGACTGGGAATCTGCTTTAGTTTGAGACACATGGAGACGTCAACTATGCAACTTGATAAAAAAAAATACAGACTTTAGGGGAGGGACCCAGCTGATGATGTATATTTAAATATAAATGGTGCTTAAAACTGTATAGACATACCTAACCCTATAGATGGTACTTAAAATCATGAAAAAATAAATAAATAAAATCACTAAAAGTAAATGTAAGCTGAGATGAGATTGAGAGAAATTGGTAAAAGACATAAACACTACTTTTTCTTATTCTAGAAAAACTTTTCAGAATTATTTCTATCAACATTTCTTTAACATAGGCCTATTATTAAGGTGCTGAGAATTTATGAAATGAGAAAGATATCATTTATAGGGATGCTGATTTTTTATAACTTTGGGGGGAGTGGATAAGAAAGATACTGCGAATTTAGTAAATATTGTCCCAAAAGAAACCAGTGTAAAATTACCAAAAAAGAGGAAGAACCTATCATAAACTTCAAGTGGAGTTTTCCCCCTTTTTAAGCCCCAAATCTCTTTTTTCTCTTTCTCCTTTACCCTTTTACATCACTCATCAAGAAGTCCTCATCTTCCAACACCAAAACTCAAAGATTTTTGCCTGGCATCCAATTCTTCAGGATAACAAGAAAAAGGAAAGTGAAATGCTAATTCAAATGGTTCTAAAAAGCCTTTCTAAACTGGAGAGAAAAGAGGCATTGAATTTTTTTTCTACCCATTTTTCACTGCTTTGCATATATTAGCACTTAAGTCTCTCTCTCTCTCTCTCTCTCTCTCTCTCTCTCTCTCTCTCACACACACACACACACACACACACAATCTATCTTCATACCCTTTCCAGGGACATATTTTGAATTTGCTCATGTCACTTTTCTGCTTAAATTTCAACAGTATTATCCATTATGTAAAGAAAATAGAAGCTAATTCTTTTTCTTCTCAAAACCTGATTGTATCTAACATACAGTTAGCAACAGCTCCAAATTATTACTGTGCCTCCCAACAAGGTACCACCTACTTAAAAGGATAATATGAAAACATTATGAAGAATTTTGTCTATACAATCTAAATTTAGATGAAATACATTTCCTGAAAGACTGAAACTACCAAACCACATTGAATAAGATAGTCTTAATAGCCCCACATCTCAGGGACGCCTCTGGTGCTTCAGTGCTTAAGAATCCACCTTCCAATGCAGGGGACAAAGGCTTAATCCTTAGTCAGGGAGCTAAGAGCTCATATGTCTCAAAGAAAAGATCCCACGTGCTGCAACTAAGACCAGATGCAGCCAAGTAAATAAATAAACAAATATATGTGTATTTTTTAAAAGCCCTATATCTCTGAAAGATTTGAATTGGTAGCTAAAAATTACCCCACAAAGAAAATTCCAGGTCCAGAGAGCTTCATTTGTGAATTCTATAAAACGTTTACAGCAAAACAATATTGATTCTATGTGACTTTCCCAAAAAATTGAAAAGGAAACAATGTTCTCTAACTCACACCGTGAGGTCAACATTACCCTCTTAATACCACAACCAGATAAAGACATTATTAACAAACACTACAGGACAACATCCCTTAAACATGCATGTGTGCATGCAAAGTCACTTCAGTTGTGTCCAACTCTTTGCGACACTGTGGACTATAACCCGCAGGCTCCTCTGTCCGTGGGATTCTCCAGGCAAGAATACTAGAGTGGGATGCTGTGCCTGCAGCTTCTGCACTGCAAGCAGATTTTTTACCATTGAGCCACTTGGGAAGCCCATCTGTCATACCACATGGGAAGCTCATTTTGCATATAGATGCAAAAAACTATAAATAAAATTTTGGCAAATCTTATCTAATGGTATACAAAAAAAAATAACATACATCACAACCAAATTGGGCTTATCTCAGAAACTTAAGTTGATACAATGTTCTAAACCAATCAGTGCAATTCACTGTATTAAGCTAAAGAATGAAAAACCATATATATAATCATCTCAATAGATGCAGAAAAGGCATTTAACAAAATCCAACATCCATTCCTGATAAAAACTCTCAGAGAACTAGATATAGAAGAGAACTTTGCTAGCCTGACTGAAGGGCATTTACTATAACCTTACAACTAACATCACAATAATGAAAGATAAAATGCTTTCCCACTAAGATCAGGAAGGAACAAGACAATGATATCTGCTTTTGCCACTGTGAGGGTATAGCAAATTAGCCAAGATGGCATGTTTAGGCTCTCATGCTCCACATTATGTAAATAATGACTATGTAACAGCTGAGATCATTTATAGCACTGAGCATAAGCATCACAAGGTACTCCCTTGGACAGGCTACTTCTGTTATATGGGCTCCACCTAAAAAGCAGCAGCATTACTGCTGCGTCACGACTGTGTCCATTGGGTCAGCCATGAGAGAAGACAGCCTATCTACTAATATGGCTGCTATGTAAGCCAGGAGAGAACACTGTTATGGCTGCTGTGTCAACCAGAAGAGAATAAATGTGTCTGCAATTCCGACAGCTCCTTGAATTTTCTTCGAGTCTCTCAAATCACGCCTTGCCTACCATAGGTTCAGCAAACAGTGCACACAATGAAATACAGCAAGACAACTGGCGCTGCAATACAGCCAGCTTCATTCCACACTGTACTGGAGAAGACAGTCAGTGAAATAGGCAAGAAAAAAAAATCTTTCATGATTAAAAGAGAAAAGTAAAAATATCTCTAATCTCAAAAATCATTATCATCTTTGTAGAAAATATCACTGGAATCTTTGAAAAAAAAAAAACCTACTTAAAGTAATAAGGGCTAGCCTTGTGGCTCAGCTGGTAAAGAATCTGCCTGCAATGCTGGAGACCTGGGTTCAATCCCTGGGTTGGAAAGATTCCCTGGAGAAGGGAATGGCTACCTACTCCAGTATTCTGGCCTGGAGAATTCCATGGACTGTCTAGTCCATGGGGTTGCAAAGAGTCGGACATGACTGAGCAACTTTCACTTAAAGCAATAAACTTAGCACAGTTATACAAGATCAACTGCATTTTTATATACTGAAAGTGAAAGTGAATATACTGGTGATGAACAATTAATAAGTGTATTTTAAAAAACAGTATCAGTGAAAACAGTTTCAGTGAAAACACTGAAAACCACAA
Organism: Oreotragus oreotragus; assembly: GCA_006410675.1. NCBI lineage: Eukaryota > Metazoa > Chordata > Mammalia > Artiodactyla > Bovidae > Oreotragus > Oreotragus oreotragus. Next base: position 142,738 of record SJYX01006757.1, on the reverse strand, counting down.
AACATTCCTGAGAAATTAAAGACCTAAAGAAATGGAGAAATATACCCTGGGTTTAAGTAGGAAGAAGTCTCATTATTAAGATGCCACAAGGTCCAGCTGATTGCAAGAGATCCAAGAGAAGCTGATTGCACAAAGTCATGAACATCAGGAGGCAGAGATAGCTTGGGACCATCTTAGAAGATTGCCTACCAGGGGCACCAATAATTAGTAAAGTATCTCCATATTAATTTTTGTTGAATACCCTT
>SJYX01006757.1:112291-141511 GCA_006410675.1 Oreotragus oreotragus | reverse complement strand
ATTCCCTGGAGAAGGGAATGGCTACCTACTCCAGTATTCTGGCCTGGAGAATTCCATGGACTGTCTAGTCCATGGGGTTGCAAAGAGTCGGACATGACTGAGCAACTTTCACTTAAAGCAATAAACTTAGCACAGTTATACAAAATCAACTGCATTTTTATATACTGAAAGTGAAAGTGAATATACTGGTGATGAACAATTAATAAGTGTATTTTAAAAAACAGTATCAGTGAAAACAGTTTCAGTGAAAACACTGAAAACCACAAAACATTCCTGAGAAATTAAAGACCTAAAGAAATGGAGAAATATACCCTGGGTTTAAGTAGGAAGAAGTCTCATTATTAAGATGCCACAAGGTCCAGCTGATTGCAAGAGATCCAAGAGAAGCTGATTGCACAAAGTCATGAACATCAGGAGGCAGAGATAGCTTGGGACCATCTTAGAAGATTGCCTACCAGGGGCACCAATAATTAGTAAAGTATCTCCATATTAATTTTTGTTGAATACCCTTTTAATTAATTCCTCTAAAAGTACTCTGGAACCAAACTACCTGGTTTACATTCTGGGTCTTCTAACTAATGTGTGAGCTTGCTAATCATTTAACTTCTCCATGCCTCAGCCTCCTCATCTATAAAATAGAGATAATGATAGAACCTATCTCATGCAGTTATTGAGAAGTTTAAATGATTAATATAAATCTGTAAAGCACTAAGTATTTGGCACATAATAAAAAAGTGCATAAATAGATCCATACAAACAACATAAAAATTTACTTACCATTAACGTGTTGATTATAACATATCCTTCTTAGATTTAACTATTTAGTGATGCCCATTATAAATAAAATACAGTTTTAGGCAAGATGTATACAAAGACATTTTACTAAATTGCATGCTATTTAATCTTCATGGACTGAAGAAAAAGAATCTTCTTATTTCCTTTTTTTTTTTTTTTTGTATTTATTTATTTTTTTACACGAAAACCAAAGTTTAACAAGCAAACATACATAATGTCTGGGATGACCATAATCCTGTTTACCCGGTACTAGTTTTGTGCCTATTATTTAGCCAAAACTGTCAATGGTACCCTCTTTTACTCTTAAAGTGTCCCAGATTGCAAAAAAATTAGGGTCACACAAATGTGTCATGGAGAAGGCAATGGCAACCCACTCCAGTACTCTTGCCTGGAAAATCCCATGGACGGAGGAGGCTGGGAGGCTGCAGTCCATGGGGTCGCGAGGACTCCATTTTCACTTTTCGCTTTCATGCATTGGAGAAGGAAATGGCAACCCACTCCAGTGTTCTTGCCTGGAGAATCAAAGGGACGGGGGAACCTGGTGGGCTGCTGTCTATGGGATCGCACAAAGTCGGACACAACTGAAATGACTTAGCAAGTGTGTCATAATCCTCAAATGGAATGGAAACTGAATCTACATAAACACATCTACCTAAGGGACAAACAAGCCAGAGATAAAGAAAAAAAGAAAAAGACAAAAAAAAACCTGAAAAAGGAAGAAGAAAGGTAGGCAGCAGGACAGGTAAGAATGGTGGTAAGCCAGGGTTGTAAGAGAATAATAAATGCTTCAAAATGTCAAAATGAAAAAATCAATATACTCACAACTTGAAATCAAGATTCCTTTTTTGCCTGTAAACACAGCATATTCTTAAAAGCTTAACAATACTTCATAAAAAATTTAACTGGCATTTCCTTAAGGATTAAAACATCCATAAATGGGTACCAAATAAATATTAAGGTACCATATTTAATTTCCCTTTCCTCTGTTTTTAATATATAATCAAAAAGCCTACATATAATTCTCCAAGTCTTTAAAATTTTTTTTTAACTTATTTAAACCTGTATGCTACAGGCTAAGTTTTAGCAAGAAACCATTTTTATAGCTATTTTTAATCTCCTACCTGAAAACATTAGTTGACTTTGGAAATTCTAATCCCTTTAAAACCCAGCAGCATCAAAGCAAATAGTCATGATCCCTTAAGAGGATAAATATGCTGATTTTAATTAAAGACTAAATTATGTCACTTGGTGTATAATTTTTGCATCTGTACTTTGAGTAGTATTTATATATCATGTGCATTTCATTAATGAAAAATTGAAAAAAAAAGTATATATTTTGAAGAAAAGCCTATCGACAGAGACACTTTTAAAAGAGCTGTACCTTGAATTTTCCAAGAATTTAAGATAATAGGAAAAAAGTCCTGGTATGTCCTACTATGGCATGAACCTTGAAAACACCATGCAAAGTAAACGAGTTATTCAGTCTCTCAGTTGTGTCCAACTCTTTGCAACCCCATGAACTATAGCCTGCCAGGCTCTTCAGTCCATGGAATTTTCCAGGCAAGAATACTGAAGTGGGTTGCCACTTCCTACTCCAGGGTATCTTCCCAACCTAAGGATCAAACCTGAGTCTCCTGCTTTGGCAGGTGGATTCCAATAATTGTGGTTACTTATTTAAAAAGCAAAAATACTGAATGGTATGACTAGGCTTATTACGCTAGTTTAAAAATAGGCCAAGTACTAGCACTGCATTCTCTTCATGCTAACAATGGAAATTTAAAATAGTGAATATTAAACATGTGGGCTCCATATCTAACCCACAGAATCTCCACCCCAAATGTTAATGTCTGTGTATCAAATGTCCATTCTGTGTGTACTATGAAAGTTTTATTTATGCCAGTCACAAGAGACTATACACTGTCAGTTCAGTTCAGTCACTCAGTCATGTCCAACTCTTTGTGACTCCATGGACTGCAGCACATCTAGCCTCCCTGTCCATCACCAACTCCCGGAGCTTGCTCAAACTCATGTCCGTTGAGTCGGTGATGCCATCCAACCATCTGTTATATAATATCTTAAAGATGCAAAATATGACTCTGATGCATGTTTAGGGGAAAAAACTATGAAATATATGCGTTAGTTAATATGTTAATTTGCTCAAAACAATGATTCAAGTACACTTATGTCACTAAATTTTCTACTTCTTTTCACACTATAAATAGATTTCTTGAATGTTTTTGACTCAAGATAAATTTTAAAATTGACTTGACTTTAAATTCATGGTGAATATTTCCTGACTTCACGTAGAAATATAAGTAATTTTTTAAAAATCTGTCAAATTGTAGAGTTTTACTCCTAAATAGCATTAATTCACAATTTTTCGATACCAATAATAAGGATTATCTAAAATTTTGTAGCAAGTGTTAACATTTTAAGTGTATACACAGTTCTATGTTATCTTCTTAAATTCTGTTTCTAGAGTATCAGGCACAAACTATTAATCACTTCTTGAACTAATTATAATTAACTAATTAATTATATTATATTCCATTATTTTGAAAGAGTTAATAAATTTCAGGTTGATTTAGATGAGCACTAATAACTGTTATATAATCCAAATAGATCTAGCCTACAGAAGCAAGCAATGTACATTACTACTATTTTATTTTAACTAAAAACAGATCACAAAAATGGAAGATAAGTTTCAATAATGCACCATTATTCAAAAAAGCACCAATGGTCATATTTTGACAAATTTATACATGATAGCATTATCTCTGGTATTCAGAACTAAAATATCAGGTAGTTGATATACCATACAGAAGTAATCAATGCCAGTATATCAGTTTAGAAAGTGACATGAAACTGCTCTTTGATGGGGCATAATGTTAAGACTGAATAAAGCAAGGAGAGTAATATCAGCAATATGGTGAAGTAGGAAATATCAACCTTCATCACCCAACAGAAAACAATTAGATAGCAATCCACAAATTAAAATGGTCCTGAAAGGGCTTGAGTCTAATTAAGTCGAATTAAGAAACTACAGTAACATAACAGGGCAAAAACTAAAGGGTAACTGCATAGAAAGGGGAGAAGGCAATGGAACCCCACTCCAGTACTCTTGCCTGGAAAATCCCATGGGTGGAGGAGCCTGGTAGGCTGCAGTCCATGGGGTCGCTAAGAGTCGGACACGACTGAGTGACTTCACTTTCACTTTTCACTTTCCTGCACTGGAGAAGGAAATGGCAACCCACTCCAGTGTTCTTGCCTGGAGAATCCCAGGGGCGGGGGAGCCTGGTGGGCTGCCATCTATGGGGTTGCACAGAGTCGGACACGACTGAAGCGACTTAGCAGCAGCATAGAAAGGATCACCGGGGATCACTTACTGAAGATGTCTAAAGGAAACTAGGAACAAAGAGGAAAGGTGGAAACTATCAGTCACAAGACTGAAAAGCCCTCACAACAGCTGCTCCCGAGCAGACTGGCAGGTTTTACCACCCAAGTAATTAAGTTATTGCTATCACAGATCTTAGGGAAGACGTCACTGTGCTTACCCCAAGAAAGAGCCACTACTATGCTGGCCTGGGAAAAGAACTTCCAGCACTCCCCAATCCTGAGCACATCCTGGACACTACACCATCATAGTTGCTCCCCTTGTTCCCACATGCCAGACCTGGATCTAGGGCCACTTTGTGGCACCCATGCACCAGACTCCAGCTCTGCCACTGGTCCACATATGACCACATCTCAAGACTTGGAGGCACTGTCACTTCCAGCTAGCCAGCACCTGGACCCAAATGCCATCACTGCTCTCTAAGTGCCATGCTTCAGACTCCATCTACATGGATAATTCACACACATCTACAACTAATACATCACTGCTGTTGTGGTATAGCCAGCACACCAACCCCAGAGCCGCTGTCACTCTGCAAGCTCTAGCATTCCAGTATCCAGCTCCATGACTGCTCCACAGGTGCCCACATATCAGACAGCAGCACTGGTGTAGGCTCTTCCAAGCCAGACCCAACACCAAGTGGAATCCCTTGCACAATGATATCTCCTGTGAGAGAAAAAGAGATCAGTTGGTCTCCAGCAGCCTTTGCTGCTACTGCAGGGGTCCTGACCATTGGGGACTCCTGCAATCTTCACCAATGCTAACTGCAACTGATGAAGCTGCATGAAAACTACACTGCTGGGCCTTCTCCAGAGCTAGAAATGATTTAGCTTTAAGGGTACATACAGACTGAAAGTGAAGGGAAGAAAAAACATATAAAAGATATTTCATGTAAAGAGAAAAGAGAAACTCATATCAGACAAAACAGACATTTTAAGTCAAAAGCTGAAAAAGAGACAAAGAAGGTCATGATATAATGATAAAGGGATCAATTCATCAAGAGTATTTAACTGGAAATATATACGTACTCCAAAATCAGAGCACCTTAACATAGTAAGCAAATATTGGAAGATCAGAAGGTAGAAATAGGCAGCAATGCAATACTAGTAGGAATTTTAATATCTCACTTTCAACAATGGATATATATATATATATCCACAAATATATATATCAGCTCATAATGTATATGTATGTCAAATCATCACATTGTACACTTTAGATGTACGTAATTTTGCTTGTCAATTATACCTCAGTTTTTCTTGTNTTGGAAGATCTAAGCTATTTGTAAATATGTGTGTGCATATTTTTAAAAGTTGTTCCAACTGTATTTGTGGCAGAGGTCAGCAACTTTTTTTTTCTGTAAGGAGACAGAGATAGTACAGTTTTATTCTTTGCAGTCCTCATAGTCTCCTGAGTGAGAAACTAATTCTTTTTTTAAATTTAAATTATTTTTTAATTGAAGGATAATTGCTTTACAGAATTTTGTTGTTTTCTGTCAGAGTAAGGGACTGATTCTTAATCAGAATTACTTAATTCTGCCACTTTAGTGAAAACTTAACCATAGAAAATAGTAAACTAAAGAACATGACTGTGTTCCAATAAAACTTTATTTACAAAAACTGACGGTGGGGGAAATTTGGCCCAAAGGACAATTTGCTGATATTTGGCCTGGAGCATGATATAGAGTCCATTTACAAATTAGGCATAATTAAGATAACTTATGGAGAAGGCAATGGCACCCCACTCCAGTACTCTTGCCTGGAAAATCCCCAAGGCTGAAGTCCATGGGGTCACTGAGGGTCAGACACGACTGAGCGACTTCACTTTCACTTTTCATTTTCATGCATTGGAGAAGGAAATGGCAACCCACTCCAGTGTTCTTGCCTGGAGAATCCCGGGGACAGGGGAGCCTGGTGGGCTGCTGTCTATGGGGTCGCACAGAGTTAGACACAACTGAAGTGACTTAGCAAGATAACTTATCCAAGGAGAAAAATGTGTATGATTATATGTATATTCATAAGTTATTAATTCAGCAGCTTATATCATTAACCTTAGTATATTTATTTTGCTAAATTTATTTCTTTAAAAGAGCATCATGGCTTGCTGAATTTTAAAAGATAGTGTGGTTCTTAAAGTAGATTCAGTTGAGAAGCTGGTATGTTATCATGCTGGAATCAATTTGCATTTCACCATTGCTTTTTGAAGTGCTAACTGGAGCTATGTGTACTTGCACAATAGGCTTTACTCTTTTCCTGTGGTAGACACATTTCAAAGTTGGACTCAAACCCATTACACAAATGTCCAGAACAGGATTTCCTTCTGCACAAGAATATCTTGTGAATTTCCTGAGTAGTACATTCAAGCAGAGCTTACCTGACAGCATCAGAGCCATTGTGTTCTAAGGAATTTCCTGCAGAGATTAAACTGGTTAGGCTTAGATCTGTGTTTTATAACTATATCCCATATTAACCTTTAACAATACCTTTTAAGAATGTTTATGTGTGATTCCTTTATCCAGGAAGAGATTGAAAATAAGGAAATACCTAGACCATCAGAGAACTTTGAGAATTACAGAAGGCTATCACATTATCCCCTTTGGGCCATAATAATGAGAGGCCAAGTCAATCTTCAGGGCCTTAACAATCGTCCAGAGCTAACATGCACATCAGAAAGGCAGCCAATCTCTCACCATTTAGAGATTCTAATTTATAAATTCTAATTCTTTTGTATTTTGAGACTATCTATGAATCAGAAGCTTTATGTAAAAGTGAATGAGTGAGTGAGTGAAGTTGCCCAGTCGTGTCCGACTCTTTGCGACCCCATGGACTGTAGCCTATCAGGCTCCTTCGTCCATGGGATTTTCCAGGCAAGAGTGCTGGAGTACTGCACCCACCCTGGACTGAGAAACGTGAAGCAAAAGTCAGTGTTAAGACACCGATATTGTGGGGTCTTCTGACAGCTTGAGTTAGCTTGAGTTCGCTGTCAAAAGACCCCACAATATCGGTGTCTTAACAGTGACTTTTCCTTCACATTTCTCAGTCCAGGGTGGGTGCAGTGACCCCACTGCAGCTTGTACTGTGCCCTGGGGGATACATCCCTCTAAGATCACAGCAGAAAGAAAAACAAGGGTGTTGCTAGGAAACATCACACCTGGTCTTCACTGCCTTGGCTGGAGGCGACACATTATCACGTCTTCTCATCATTGACCGGAAGCAGCCCACATGACTCTTACCTCACTGCAAGGAGCACTAGGAAACAGGGAGATGCACATGGATATTTGGTGATAAATAGTGAGGCTTGACACAGAATAACATTTTAAAAATTTGGTTCTTGTGCTGAGTTGAAAAATCAGTCAGATAAGGACTAATAAGAAACTTATTATCTCATATTTATTTAGTTGGTTTTGACAAAGGCATAAGCTGACAGAATGCTTGCTACATTCTCTGCTTCCTTTTTTACTTGTCTGTGGTGTTTACAGTTCTCTACCCCTTAACTTAGTGGACAAATAAAACCCTTGTCTAATTATGTAATCCTTAATATCTGTGTTATTAAATTGATACTTATCTATTTCTTTGTAGTGATAGCCTACCTTCTAAGTGCGTGTGTGTGTGTATCTTACTTCTCCAGTTATAATCAGTACAGGAACACAGTATCAATGTGTACTCAATAAATGTTGGTTTATTAATATATTAAAGTAATTTTGCATACACCAGTGAATATGGAGACATATTCAGTAAACTTTGGTATCATCAAGAGCATGAAGATTAAGAGTGACTGCCTGTAGTTTTCATTTCTAGACAGCTTAGGGAGTATTGTTTCTGAAAGTATATCCACTGAACTAGAAAGTCTATTGTGGAGTCTAGGAATCTATAGTAGTTAAAAAATGCTTTTAGGCATCTTTTCCCCCCATTCTCAGTGAAAATGGTCCTTTTGAAATCCATTAGAAAGACTCTTCTATTTGGGTGCTTGTTGCTGTAAGCAAGTTAGCTTGTACATAATTGATAAATGGAGCAATGATGTCATTCAAACATGTCACTCTAATGCATGTTAACGGCGATGCCACCAGGTACCAGCACCTGCATGCCAGTTACACTAAGGACTGGACACAGGGCACATGGACTGACACAGTGTGGACACAGTGCTCCTTCTCCTCACATGCTTCCTCTTGGCTTAGTTTTACGATATGTATGATTTCTTGGAAAAATTTATTACCTGGTTCGCCCCACACTAAGTTCATTTTCCCTTTGTTGCCATAACCGCAGCTTCAACATTTTCTTACTCCCCTCCATGAAAGACCTATATGTAGCGTAGTATTTAATTGTTAGGAATTTAGCATGTCTTTAGAATTTTATGCTATAATTTTTATTTGCATTGCTATCGGTTTTATTTGTGCTTTAGCCAAAAAGTTGTGTAGCTTTTGAGTAAGCTGTCCAAAATCTATTTTTACTGCAAGCTCTCTTATTTTTACATTTGACTTTGTAGAACACATGAGGTTGCTGTAGGAATGACTATGTTACGTTATAGTAGAACCCAGGCCTGTGTTCTTACAACTTCAACTGCATATATTTTGTAGAATAAAGGATGTCAGTATCAAAATTGGCACTGTACCTATTTGAGAATTTGCCGTGTGGAAGCAGTTTTCTGACCTTTTATCCTTTATGTATGAAACTGCTCTAGCATTCCCAAATGGAGTTCATGTAGAGAATCTCACTTCAATCTCAGAGCAATACCACTGGATCACTGTGAATGTTTCTGCCTGAAGTCTTGGAAATTGAGGCTGAGAGATGTTCTACCTAAGAGAGATTAGTGATATAGTTCTCATTATAATTAGATGTTCTACTCAAGTAACTGTATTTTGAGCATCTATTTTATGCAAGGCACTGAAGATACAGAGATAAATAAGATGAAACCCAGCCTTCCTCCAGCCCACTTCCTCCCATTGATGTGGGCACCCTTTTCAGCTTGGGCTGGGTGGGGCCCAGAGAACTGCCTCTATCCAAGAGAGGCAATGGCATTGCTACTTTCTTAGAAGAGCTGACAACTGAGTACCCTGGCGGCTCTGTGCAAGGCGTAGGACACTTGGGTGGCTCCTGGCTAAGGGGCCTTCGCCTGTTGCCAACTGGAAGCCTGTCGCTTGACTCTATTTCCTCACCAGTCCCTGTTCTAGCCTCTACCCTTGACCTTGACCTATCCAGTGCAAACAACTCCAAGACTGCAGCAGTCCTGTTGCCTCTTATCTTTCTGCCTTGTATGACCAACAACTTCATCCACAGGTACATAGTAAAGATGGATAATCATTGCTTCATATTCCTCATCTGAGGCAGTTGACAGGGAATTCAAATAAGAGTAAGGAAATTGTTTACTCCTCTGGGTCCCATCAGTAAACTAGCCATGGTATCCTATCCAAGGGATTTCAACTGCTTGGGACTCAGTGTCTTCACGATTTAAGCATACTTTCTAGTGACATAGCCTACAGGAGGCCTTTTCCAACTGTAGCCTTCTGAGACTCCTCAAGGACACACTTGGGTATTTTCAGTGTGCGCTCAGCGGAGGGCTCCAAGGAACCAGGTACACAGAGCTTTGTGGAGAGAGGACTTGCTGGTGCCCTGACTTTCCTGAGATGGCTCTGTATCTTAGACAAGCCTCAGAGCTATTTATAGACTGAGTGAGCGCCATGGTGGCACCTGGTATGTATGGAATATTTAAGCATTTTAAGTGAATTTCCTGGTGACTTAGCAAAGAATCTGCCTGCAATGCAGAAGACCAGGGTCCGTTCCCTGGGTTGGGAAGATCCCCTGGAGAAGGAGATGGTTACCTACTCCAGTATTCTTGCCTGGAGAATTCCACAGGCAGAGGAGCCTGGCGGGCTACTGTCCATGGAGTCACAAAGAATTGGACACAATTGAGCAACTAATACTGTCAAATGATCATGGATTTTTAAAAACCCATTATAGAAAGAATGGAGGTGTTTAAGATACAGAGACAGTAATAAAGAAGATAACTATGTTTGAAGGCAGTTCAAATTATCTTTAATGAATAAAATATTGGAAAAGATAATCATTTTCAAGATTAATGAAAAGGCTCTACAATTTTCATATTACTATCAATTTCATTACTTNCAGTAATAAAGAAGATAACTATGTTTGAAGGCAGTTCAAATTATCTTTAATGAATAAAATATTGGAAAAGATAATCATTTTCAAGATTAATGAAAAGGCTCTACAATTTTCATATTACTATCAATTTCATTACTTTATTTGTTGTGTTGTTTAGTCACTAAGTTTTGTCTGAATTTTTTGCAATCCCACAGACTGTAGCCCGCCAGGCTTCTCTGTCCATGGAGTTCTCCGAGCAAGAATACTGGAGTGAGTTGCCATGCCCTCCTCCAGGGGGGTCTTCCTCACCCAGGAATCAAACTCGGGTCTCCTGCATTGGCAGGCAGATTCTTTACCACTGAGCCACCAGGGAAGCTCCTCATTACCTGATTATAGATACATAAATCCTAAATGTATGTGTTTAGAGTGAATGACATTTAAGGTTATCTTATTCTCTCTGACACCCCAGTCTTTTTCTGCTTTAGGAAAATGGAGGTCACCTACGTTCTGAGATCTCTTCTAGTTGTAGTTTTGATTCCATGATCCTACTTAGGCAAAAGCCACAACACATTTAATGTTTATTTACTTGGTCAGTGTTTAGCCTGTGGTTGGGCATTTAAATATCCCAATGAAGACTGAAAAAAGCAGAGCAGAGAATGGTGAGACACAGACAAGGGAAGAGAAATAGTTGGAAACCAGGGGAAAATCAGGGGAAAGACGGAACAGTGCTTTTACCATTTCTTTTTCATTTTTCCCACGTGCTTAGAAAATAGAATAGGTTTTTGTATGTTAGTAGTAGTCTTATAAATGAATTAAACATATCATCAGCAGTTACCAATTTATTTCACAAGTATACAAAGTCAGGTAAATGTGTTCTACACTGCCCACATAGATGGTATGTCATATGTTTGAGAAGTTGTAGCTTGAAGTAAATGTACCCTATCTTAAGAATGCTGTATTTGTTTTACACTCTCATACTTAATGATCTGTGACCTAATTTCTTTCAGCCCTAACCATGCGTATTCTATGGGTTTAAAAGAAGAAAGAAAAACTCTACATATATACAATTATACATTCCTCGTCAGAGAAATTAAATATGGAAATACATTTAAATATGTACATGGTTCATCCAAATTTTAGTATCTGTCCTTCATCATGTTTCCTTTTGTCTCCCATTAAAGACAAAATAGCTGGGAAGGTTTTTTCTTTTAGTGGGCTGATAAGTAACCAAGTAAAACATATTGTACTTTTACCCAATGCTAGTGGCAGGAAGCCCAATTTGCAGAATTCCCAATTACACAATCCTATATTAGCCACCAAAGAGAAAGGCTTTTTAAATGTTTAAATAGGAAAAACAAGGACCTAGTATTCTTTAAAAAGCAAATCTGACAAAGGGTATAGGGGCTCAGAGGGTTAAGAATCTGTCTGCAATGCAGGAGACACAGGAGACAAAGGTCCAGTCCCTGGAAGGAAATGGCAACCCACTCCAATATCCTAGCCTGAAAAATCCCATGGACAGAGGAGCCTGTCAGGCTACACAGTCCAAAGGGTCACAGAGAGTTGACCATGACTGGGTGCCTAAGCGGACGGGTGCACGCACACACACATGCCTAAGCGGACAGGTGCACACACACACACATGCCCACAGGAACTCTATTATTTGTTCTAAACGCATATGAATCTACAATTACCTCAATACATAAAATTGAATTTGAAAAAGACATTGTTTATGGTTGTGGAGGTGTGGACTAAAAAAAGTCAGCTGCTCTATCAGTAAACAAAGGATGCTGAGGCCATCAAGCCATCAGCCACTGCCACTGCCCCCAGCAGCATACCTTGAGGGGATCCAGGACGGAAGAAAAACAGGATACAGACCCTAGACGGGTGCCTATCAAAGGAGCGATTTCAGTGAGCTCAGACTCTTGTATCTTTCCATACACAAAAAGGTACTAAATTCATTACCTTGAGATGTCTGGTTTGCTTTAATTAATAGTCATCTTTTGATGTTTGGATTACCTTGTTTTGTTGCAAAAACTCCTGTGTATTCTAGCCCCTCCCTTACCTCTTCAGAGCAGTTCCTTAAGTTGAGAGGCTGTCTCCTGTGGTTAAGTCCTCAGAAAGCATAATTCTCAACTTCTACGTTGTGTCTTTTGTTTCATTTGGCAGTGGCTAATTGAACCGCTTTGATTTTTTAAATTTATGGTGCGTGCTTAGTCACTCAGTCTTATCTGACTCTTTGTGACCCTTTGGACTGTAGCCCGCTGGGCTCCTCTCTCCACTAGATTTTTCAGGCAAGAATGATGGAATGGGTTGCCATTTCCTTCTCCAGGGGATCCTCCCGACCCAGAGATCAAACCTGAGCCTCATGTGTCTCCTGTATTGCAGGCAGATTCTTAACCTACTGAGCCATCAGGGAAGCTCTTATTTATGGTAAAATATATATAAAATAAAATTTACCATTTAGCCATTTTAAAGTTACAATTCAGTGACATCAAGTACATTTATAGTGTCGGGAAACAATAACAATAAAGTTCCAGCACTTTCCACCACCCCAGAGAAAAATTCCATATCTCTGGAGCAATCACTCCCCTACCTCCCTCCCCTCAGGCTCTGGAAACCACAAATCTGCTATTTCTATGAATAGACCAATTATTTATATACCATATAAATGGAATCACACAATATGTGAGCTTTGGTGTCTGATTTCTTTCATTTAGAATGTTTCCAAGGTTTACTCATGATATAGCATGTATCAGTACTTTCATAGTACTTTCCCTCTTTTTATAGCTGAATAATATTCCACTATATGGATAAATCATATTTTCTTAGTTCATTAGTTCATGTAATATCAAGGTTGTTTCCATCCTTTGGCTTTCATGAATAGTGTTTATCTGAACAACTGTGTACAAGCATGTGTGTGAACATGTTTTCACTTTTTTGAGTGGGATTGGAATTATTGGGTCATATGGTAGCTCTGTTTAACTTTTTTAAGGAACCACCAAACTTTTCCGTATCAGCTATACATTTTACATTCCCATCAGCAATGTATGAGTGTTCCAATTACTGCAAATGCTTTCCAAAACTCATTTTTCTGGTTTGTTTGCGTTTTTTCAATGACCAGCCTATTGGATAAGAAGTGGTATCTCGTTGTGTTTTGATTTACTTTTCCTTACTAATTAATGACGTTGAGCATCTTTTCACATGCTTATTGGCAGTTTATGTAGCTTATTTGGAGAAATGTCCTTTAAAGTCCCTTGTCAATTTTCCGATGAGGTTGTCTTCCTCCTTGTTATTGAGTTGCGTCTTATTTTAAAAAGGAAATGAAGATTTCGGTTGTGCAGGAAATGTCTTTTTCTAGACTTAAATGGTAGTTACATGGATGAATTCACTTTGTGATCATATATGCCCTTATGTACATTTGTCAAAAATGAGGATATGTGCCATTTTCTGAATATATCAGTTTCCTAGGGCTGCCGTAACAAATTCCTCCAAACAACAGAAAAGATTCTCTCACAGTTCTGGAGGATCCAAGTCCAAAATCAAGATGGTGGCAGAGCGAGTTTCTCTCTGAAGACTAGGGGCGAATCCTTCCTAACCTTTTACAGTTTCTGGTGGCTCCTGGAATTCCTTGGAATACCGTGGCTTGTAGACACGTATCTGTAGTCTCTACCTCTGTCTTCTCATGGTCTTCTCCTTGTTTCTGGTTCTAAGTGTCTCAAATCTCCCTCTCCCTTCTCTTATAAGGACATCAGTCATTAAATTTTCGAGAAAGAAAGTTGTGTGGGCTCTGGAAACCACAAATCTGTTTCTATAAGAAGCCAATTCTTTATACTTTGTATAAATGGAATCACACAATATGATGTCTAATTTCTTTCATTTAGAATGTTTCCAAGGCTTATTCATGATACAGCATGTATCAGTACTTTTATAGTACTTTTCCCCTTTTTATAGCTGAAAAATATTCCACTGTATGAATAAATCATATTTTATCAGTTCATTAGTTGATATAATATTAAGATTGTTTCCATCCTTTGGCGCTCATGAATATTGTTGCTTTGAGCAATTGCATACAAGCTTTTGTGTGAACATGTTTTCAGCTCTTTGAGTATTTGAGTCAGTCATGTCCTACTCTTTGAGACCCCGAGGACTGTAGCCCATCAGGCCTCTCTGTCCATGGGATTCTCCAGGCAAGATTACTGGAGTGGGTATTCCCTTCTCCAGGGGATCTTCCCAACCCAGGGATTAAACCTGGGTCTCCTGCATTGTAGGCTTTACCGTCTGAGCCACCAGGGAAGTCCCATTAAATTTTGTATCCACTCTAAATACAGGATGTTCTCATCTGGAGACCCTAAATTACATTTGCAAAAGTCCCATTTCCAAATAAAGTTGCATTCACAGATACCAGCGCTTCGGGCTTGGGCTTATTTTGGGGAAGATACTTCAACCCATTACACTGAATATATGTCATGCTTCAATTTTTTAAAAACAGAATTTAAAGAAAAGATATGGTAAATAATTGTAGGAAAATGTGACAATCTGAGTTTCTGTGTCAACAGATCTGTAGGTTTAGTGAAACAAGAGAATTCATGCAAACTTGCCACCCTATAAAGGAAAACTTCTTAATCAGTTTTTGAAAATGTTTTTGCTAAATACAATTCTGAAAATAACATCTTCAAATAGTTTTCAAAGAACATTGATGTATTTTCTTTCTTTTTTTCATGAAAACAGTGACATCTTCACATATAGAGAGAACATACTTTTCTTTAAATATATTTTTAGATACTAAAGAGTTTGGGGGGTTTTGTGTTGTCAAATCCAGTCCTCTATTAAAATGTCCAGAAAGAATATTCATGTGTTCAGACTGTTACCCAGTATGTACTCATTTTTTCCTTTTGTCTTTTAATCATCAGTAATATTGAGATGTGGGCCTTTTGACCATTGTGATACTCAACTTTGGTCTGGTTTGACAGTTTGGCTGAGATTCATGTCATAAAAGGAATATGATACCTGCCACTTAACCCCAGGACATTTATATTTTAGTCTAACATGTAGTTGGACATAACCAGCTTTTGTCAAGGCCTCATTTCATGTCCAGTTAAATATGTAAATGAAGCAATCCTTTCTTCTCAAAAATGACATTTCATCCAATATATTAAAAGTTATTTGTGTTCTTAAATATGAAAAGCCAATAGAGTATAGTAGTTCTGTGAAAAGCTGATTTACTATGAGAACATGCAACTGTAACAGTTCAGACAATGGCCTTATTCAGAAGACTAAAAGCTAAGAAGCCCATTTTCTGGACCCCAGTGCATTTTTGCAATTTTTTTTTTCTTTTTGGGTAGTGCTCTCTGGTAAGAAATAAATGACAAGGCTTTGATCCACCACATTTGCAAATTGTCCTCTCTGTAAAATATGTCTTCAAAGAGAAATTTTGGAAGCTTTCATATGTAAGATTGCATGAAGTTTTTGAATAAGTCCTAATTACTTCACCAAGGAGTGAAAACTTGTCTTTACTTTACTTGACTGGTGTTTTTTTAACTAACCTAGCAGTCATTTTAAGTTGATTGGAGTTCATCCAGAAAATCACTACTTGTTGGTAAAAGGTTAAAACTTAGATTTTAAAAATTGGATTTCTTTTTCACAAAGCTCTTTTTATACTTTTAGAGGTTTAAAAGGCAAGTACTTTATAGAAAGTGTCAACACAAATTATATTACTGATCTTTCATCATAATATGAAATAGTAGTTGCACTCAAGACATGAAGGAAAAATATGCTTCAGGATTTGGTTGTGAAATAACTGACATACAGCAGAATCACTCACTCCTGTAGTTTTTCACTCTAGACGCCAGGCAGGGCTGTCAGTTTGTGGATCATTCAGCTCTGCCCTCCTAATAAGACCAGCCTGACACAAAGCGGCAGTTATTCCGTGGTGACATCATCACCATTCTGCCCTTTCACTTGTATTTAAATGAATTGTTCTTGGGTTGCCTAATGGAAGATTTCAACTTTAAATCTGACCTAGCAATGGAAGTCGGCATGAGCTCTGTGTCATGTCTTCATTCTGTTTTATTTCCACCTTCTGGCAGTGCTTCTGACACGGACATAACATTCTGAAAGCAGTTTCCAACTTGAAATGTAGAGTCCTCTCAGGAGATTTTTGTATATTTAATCGCCTGTGTCAATGAGGTGTCATCCTTTTTCATAATACATAGAGATTACCCCTAATTATGTCCCAACGTATGTTTATTACCAAATCTCTTTTAGATAGCACATAACTTCTGAATGATTAGCTAGGAAAGAAAAAAGCTAAGATTGTTAGGCTTTATAAAACTGGCATTAAAATTACAATAGTCAGAATTACAATAATCACTTAAGGCCCTTGAATTCCCCACCCCCCCCCACCCCCGGGTTTTAACCTCTTAATTGTCTTATTTGATTATGACTTACGTCTCACAAATGACTAAACGTCTTTGGAGGCAGGGCTAATGTTTATTTTGCCTTTTAATCACTGATAGTTCTTTCACATTGCCTTGCACAGGGTAGACCTTTATTAATGTTTGCTGAATGAATACCACATGTTCATAATGTAGTCACATATACAGATTTATTTACATACTTGTGACAGAGCAGGCCTAGTATTTTTTCTCTCTTACTCTCAGTCTTTTTTTTTTTTCAGTAGCTGTAGGAGAGGCTGGAGAAACAAGAGGGAAACATTACTTGAACCAAGTCATTATAGCCTTTCTTAGCTATCCTGCCCTCTTCTTTTTCTAAATTTTTTTTTTTGCTTTTGTTCTGTTTTGGGGGGCTACACCACATGACATGCGGGATCTTTGTTCCCCAACCAGGGATCTAACCTGCACCCCCAGCACTGAAAACACAGTCTTAACCACTGGACTTCTATGGAAGTCCCCAGACTACTTCTTCTTCCCCATCCGTCCCCCAGTCACAGGGCAGCAATAAAGTGACAGGGAAACCAATTATTGGACTAGAAAATCATGGCATCCGGTCCGATCACTTTATGGGAAATAGATGGGGAAACAGTGGAAACAGTGTCAGACTTTATTTTTTTGGGCTCCAAAATCACTGCAGATGGTGACTGCAGCCATGAAATTAGAAGACACTTACTCCTTGAAAGAAAAGTTATGACCAACCTAGATAGCATATTGAAAAGCAGAGACATTACTTTGCCAACTAAGGTCTGTCTAGTCAAGGCTATGGCTTTTCCTGTGGTCATGTATGGATGTGAAAGTTGGACTGTGAAGAAAGCTGAGCGCCGAAGAATTGATGCTTTTGTGGTGTTGGAGAAGACTCTTGAGAGTCCCTTGGACTGCAAGGAGATCCAACCAGTCCATTCTGAAGGAGATCAACCCTGGGATTTCTTTGAAAGGAATGATGCTGAAGCTGAAACTCCAGTACTTTGGCCACCTCATGCGAAGTGTTGACTCATTGGAAAAGACTCTGATGCTGGGAGGGATTGAGGGCAGGAGGAGAAGGGGACGACAGAGGATGAGATGGCTGGATGGCATCACAGACTCGATGGACGTGAGTCTGAGTGAACTCCGGGAGATGGTGATGGACAGGGAGGCCTGGCGTGCTGCAATTCATGGGGTCGCAGAGAGTCAGACACGACTGAGCGACTGAACTGAACTGAACTGATACAGTGCTGGTCGCTCAGTTGTGTCCAACTTTTGTGTCACCTTGGACTGTAGCCCACCAGGCTCCTCTGTCCATGGAATTCTCCAGGCAAGAATACTAGAGTGGGTAGCCATTCCTTTATCCAGAGGATCTTCTTGATCCAGGGATCAAACCCAGGTCTCCTGCATTGCAGGCAGATTATTTACTATATGAGCCACTGGGGAAGCCCTTATTGGACTAGACAATCTCTCAACTCCTTTGTGTATTCCACTGCTTCACACTATGAAACTGCTTTCTGGCAGAAATCAAGCTCATGTCTATTCCTGAGTCTCCTGTTCCATGACCTTCTGCATCAGATCAGAGTGTTGAGTACTTTGATTGAGTTGAGTACTCCCCCACCCCTGGAATTGATCCACTTGATGGTTCATTTTAGATTTGATGCTCATTCTTGGACCAGCCAGCTGTGGCCTGGGAGGCACGATCATTTAATAACATGACAGTATCTTCTGGAACACCTGATGGGAGTAAGTTAGGTGCCAAAAGTAGATAGTTGCTGGCCTCTGGTAAAATGGGAAGGCCAAATTAAACAACACCTAAGCATCTTATTCCTTCCAATTACAAAGTTCTATGGTTTATCACTTTAGCAGTCAAATATTAAGAAGGTATAATTCCTAATATTTTATGTTCTCCATGTACCTGCTCCTAAATTCAGTAGATTGATCTGAAGTGAAGTGAAGTGAAAGTAACTCAGTTGTATACAACTCTTTGCAACCCCATAGATTATACAGTCCATGGAATTCTCCAGGCCAGAATACTGGNCTGTCCGACTGTTAGCGACCCCATGGACTGCAGCCCGCCAGGCTACTCTGTCCATTGGATTTTCCAGGCAGGAGTACTGGGGTGGGGTGCCATTGCCTTCCCCGCAATGAAGGAGACCTGGGTTCAATCCTTGGGTCAAGATCTCCTGGAAAAGAGAATTGCAACCCACTCCAGTATTCTTGACTGAGAAATCCCATGGACAGAAGAGTCTGGTGGGCTACAGTCCATGGGGTCACAAAAGTTGGACACGACTGAGAGACTAAGCATGTATGCATACATGTATATAGTGCACGGTGTAAAGTGGTAGCACATTGTGATTTTCATTTGCACATCTATGATGACAAGTGGTGCTGAGAATCTTTTTATATGCTTATTGGCCATTTTTATACCTTCTATGAAAACCCACCCAGATCCTTTGCCCATTTTTAATTGGTTTATTTTTTTCATGTTGTTATTCTTAAAACTTTATTCTTTTTATGTATTAAATACAAGTCCCTCATCAGACACATGATCTGCAAATATCTTATACCATTCTCTCAGTCGTCTTCTCATTTTTTTGCAATTTATCCTTTGAGACATGAACATTTTTAATGTTAGTGAAATCTAATTCATCTATTTGCTGGTTGTTTATGCTTTGAGTGTTAGATTTAAGAATCTACTGCTAAAATAAAGTCACAAAGATTTACATCTAATGTTTTCTTCTAAGCATTTTATAGTTTCAACTTATACATTTACATTTATGATCTATTTTGAGTTGATTTTTGTATGCTATTTTAGGCAAGGATCTTGCTTTATTCTTTTGCACCTTTCGTATGTTGGTATCCAGGTGAAAAGACTACTATTCTTTCCTCCATTGAATGATCTTGACAATCTAGTTGAAAAATCAATTAACCATAGATATATGGATTAATTATGGACACTCATTTCTGTTCTACTGATCTAAATGTCTAACCTTGAACTAGTTTGATTACTGTAGCTTTTGCTTAAGTTTTGAAACTGAAAAGTGTGAGTCTTCCTACTGCTCTTTTTCGAAATTTTGTGGGTATTTTGTTTGTTTGTTTTCTCCCTGTTCTGATTCTCTTCCAATTCCATGTGAATTTTAGGATCTGCTGGTCAGTTATGGCAAAAAAGAAAAAAAAAAAAAAAGACAGCTAGAATTTTGATAGAGATTTCATTGAATCTGTAGCTCTATTTGGAGAATATTGCCATCTTTACAATATTGAGTTTTCCAATCCATGACTATATGCTACTGCTAATGCTAAGTCACTTCAGTCGTGTTCAACTCTGTGCGACCCCATAGACGGCAGCCCACCAGGCTCCCCCGTCCCTGGGATTCTCCAGGCAAGAACACTGGAGTGGGTTGCCATTTCCTTCTCCAATGCATGAAAATGAAAAGTGAAAGTGAAGTCGCTCAGTCATGGCTGACTCTTAGCGACCCCATGGACTGCAGCCTTCAGGCTCCTCCATCCATGGGACTTTCCAGGCAAGAGTACTGGAGTGGGGTGCCATTGCCTTCTCCGTGACTATATGCTATCTCTCCATATTTTTTGGATGCTGTAATTTCTTTCAAAGGATGTTTTGTAGCATTTAGTATACAAATATTGCAGTTGTTCTGTTACATTTATTTTTATTCTAATTATTTCATTCTTCTTGATATATTTAAATGAAAATAACTTTATTAATTTCGTTTTTGTAATCTTCATTGCTAGTGCACAAAAATACAATTGATCTTTGTAAAGTGTTTACACTTCAGAGCGGTTGAAGTCTTTTATTAACTCTAATTGTGTATGTATGTGTTTACTTTTTAGGATTTCCTGGTGGCCATGTCATCTGTAAATAGAGAAAGTTTTACTTTTTCCTTTCTAATTTCATTCCTTTTACTTAGTTTCCT
This sequence comes from Oreotragus oreotragus, assembly GCA_006410675.1. Lineage (NCBI taxonomy): Eukaryota > Metazoa > Chordata > Mammalia > Artiodactyla > Bovidae > Oreotragus > Oreotragus oreotragus. The sequence continues at coordinate 120,882 of SJYX01006757.1, read as the reverse complement.
TGCCTAATTGGGGTGGTTAGAACCTCCAGCACAATGTTGAACAGAATTAGTGAGAACTTTAGGGATTTAGAGGGGTTTTTTCAGCATTTCACCATTAAAATGATACTCTTCATTAGTTCAGTCATTATAAGATTGTCAACTTTTTTTTTAATTGGGAAAGAGTGCTAGATTTTATTAAATGGCTTTCTTACATATGTTGAGATGATCCTGTGGGTTTATTCCTTTATTAATATGGTATATGACATTGGTTTTCATAAACTGAGCCAACCTTATACTCCTGGGATTAACTTCATTTGTTTATGGTGTATAATCCTTTTTATACATTGTTGGATTCAGTTTTCCAGCATTCTGTTGAGGATGCTTGTGTCTGTACTGAAGTGTATCATAGTCATTAAAGTCATTAAGTGATAAATTCCACTGATTACTGGTTGATTGCTTTACTGTTTTCAGCAGTTCCCTGGATTTGCTCAGTAGTTCTGCAGCAGGAAGGAGGACCCCTTCCAGGGCCCGAAACTGGGTTCTTGTCTAACACTCAGAAATGAATTGTCCAAGGAGACACATGTGCTGACAAAGGAAGAAATTTTATTGGGAAAGGGCACCCGGGTGGAGAGCAGTAGGGTAAGGGAACCCAGGAGAACTGCTCTGCCCCGTGGCTCGCAATGCCGGGTTTTATGGTGATGGGATTAGTTTCCGGGTGGTCTTTGGCCAATCATTCTAATTCAGAGTCTTTCCTGGTGGCACACGCATGGCCCAGCCAAGATGGATGCTAGCGAGAGGGATTCTGGGAAGTGGATGGACGCGCAGTGTCTCCTTTAGACCTTTCCCAAACTCTTCCGGTTGGTGGTGGCTTATTAGTTCCGTATTCCTTATCAGGATCTCCTGTCATAAAACAACTCATGTAAATGGTTACTATGGCACCTGGCCAGGGTGGGCGGTTTCAATCAGTGTGTTTCCCCTAACAGTTTGAAGGAACTAAGTTTTGGTAGGGGTCATATTTGAAGTCAGGTTTTAAATTTTATTCTGACCTCAGGAGGGATATTCTTAGCTATCTTTTTTCTGGCTTTCCCTGGTGAACTAGCTGGCTTATGATTCAGCTTATTGTTTTTAATTAAGAGGAGCCAAAGACTTAAAATTCCCCATGCTCTGTTTCAAATAATTGGAGAGTGCTTAAGCATTCTCTTTTGTTATGGACTGCCTCTCCCCTGGACAAAACCTTTGCTACAACTCTGGGTACTGAGTTGGGTGGCAGCCTCTGGGCTTCTCCACTTACCTCAGTTGGCGTAGAACCCCTGCCTTATAACAAGGTGGTGTGATGGAAACCAAAGCCCCAGTATTCTAAGTCTGCTACACCTGGGACAGAGACTGCATCCTATGTGTCATGGTCAGGTGGAGAAAGAGAGCCCACAAATTCTTGGTCACACTCACCAGGAATTTAACCTTTTCAGACAAGATTGGGTGCATTCAGGGTGGTATGGCCGTAAGACTTAACCTTTTCAAATTACATTTAGATTGTATGGAAAATGCTAGCAGCCTCCAGGAGAGATACCTTTCATTGGAAACTTTTAAGGGAGCTGGAGCTCTGTTTTCTAGGCCAGATTGGCTTGGAGTGGAGCTTCCATCAAGCTGAGTAGGGCAGAGAGTGAGGTGGAAGGGGAAAGAGAAGGATGAGGTTGAGATACTATAGACTCCTGTTGTTTTTACTGAGTTTCTGTACATTTTCTTAAGTGTTACTTCTTTTTTGTATGCCCTTAGGAAATTTACAGAGATTTTAAATGGCTTCTGTTTATTTACTTAACTTATTCAGTTAGTCAGTCAGTTAGCTTTTTGTGGTGCTTACTTTGGTGAGGAGTGGGTCTATGAATCTTCTCAGCCTGCCACCTCAGAAGTGGAATTCCTACAAGGTCATTGTTCTTAACCACCATGCTTATTGTACTTTCAGTGTAGTAGTTCTTATGTGGCACTTATCAAGGTTTATTGAGAGTTTTAGCTTAATTTATTTAAGACAGTATCCATAGAACATGTCCTCAGCCAGAGTTGTCATTTTTGCCTGGAGCTTTGAACCAAACTTTATTAACACTTGAGAGGAGCCCTCTTCAGACACTGCTGTGGGCCCACTAAGAGATGGCCATCAAACTTCCTTCCCTTATCTGTGCCCTGAATGCCTACCCAGGAGAGCCTTTTGTCAACTTCACTCTTCCTGCTCCTAAATTTGCCTCTAAGTTCAGGTGACTCAAAGGCTGAGACTCAGGAAAGCTAAAACCTCAGTGGGGGTTCAAAACACTGAAGGTCTGCAAGTAGTAAAAATTTGGACAATGTCCTTGGCAAAAAACTAAGCAAAATGACATTTCAGGGCTGTTGTTAGTATGTTTTCTTAGTTATATATTAATATACAGAAGCTATTTAAAGCTAGCCTAAAACCAAACATGATTCCTGAGACAATACACTTGACATACCAGACTTTCAGAAATTTGTATAGTTTATTATTTGGATTTTTAAAATATCAGATATTTGTATAATTTTGTCTCTAGGCAGCACCATCTTCACTAGGAGGAGAATTGTGGTTGTTCTCATTAGCAGATTTTCAAAGGAAAATAACAGTAAACGGGATTAAAGTCATGATTCTGCAGTTTATGTTTTCCTTGTCTAACTTAGGGTCCTTTAAATAATTTCCCATCAAAACTTAAAGATTGATGACACTGATTAATTATGCCTTCACAATCACTCATGCTCATTTTTTCCCTTTTCCTCAGTTAATTTACACATCATTGTTCCACTGCAGAGATAATAGCATCTTATATTTAGAAACACTCAGCACTCTACTAAATGCTTTCAGATAGTTTAAGGTATTTATACTCATAAAAATCCTATGTGGCCAGTTTTTCATTCCCTTTTTACAGACAGAAAAATTGAGGTTCAGAAGAGCTTCCTGACTTCCATAAATTCAATGATTTATTAAATAGAAGAGGTAGAACTTGAGTGGATATCTTTTGACTATAAACCTAGTACTCTGCAGGATATGCCCAATAGCTATTAGTATAAGTGTGCTGGGAAAAGAAGAACAGGTGGAGGAAAAACAATAAAATAGTACTTCCAACAAGGAAGTCATATTGCATATTATTTACTCTTTTGCTAAAAGATACATTGAGAAGAAGCTAAGTACACTGATTCATCCTTAAGAAAGTGAAGTCACTCAGTCGTGTCCAACTCTTTGTGAGCCCATGGACTGCAGCCTACCAGGCTCCTCTGTCTATGGGATTCTACAGGCAAGAATACTGGAGTGAGTTGCCATTGCCTTCTCCAGGGGATATTCCTGACCCAGGGATCAAACCCAGAGATTGAACTAGGGTCTCCTGCATTGGAGGCAGACACTTTAACCTCTGAGCCACCAGGGAAGACTTCATCCTTACACTGACATAATTCATGGGTACATTAGATATGAAGTATTATTTCACATGATAGCAAAAATATTGTGGAACAAAAGCCAAGCACTGAGTGCCTCTACGACCAAGATGATACGAAATGGTTCTGTGATTTGTAACTTCTCACGGAATGTAAACTTGCTATTTAATAGTGTGAATGAATGATTTTTGATGTTTTGAATTAAAACTTTCTACTTCTTTAACTTAAAAGCATGTATGTCATTTGCCAGTAACAACTATGTCAAAAGATTTAACAATGACATAATCCTTTGCCATTTCTTTTGGAAATTTAGTCTTATTAAGTAAAAATTAAAGAATGGCAATGGCACCCCACTCCTGTGAACTTCTCACGGAATGTAAACTTGCTATTTAATAGTGTGAATGAATGATTTTTGATGTTTTGAATTAAAACTTTCTACTTCTTTAACTTAAAAGCATGTATGTCATTTGCCAGTAACAACTATGTCAAAAGATTTAACAATGACATAATCCTTTGCCATTTCTTTTGGAAATTTAGTCTTATTAAGTAAAAATTAAAGAATGGCAATGGCACCCCACTCCTGTGTTCTTGCCTGGAGAATCCCAGGGATGGCAGAGCCTGGTGGACTGCCGTCTATAGGGTCGCACAGAGTCGGACATGGCTGAGTGACTTCACTTTCACTTTTCACTTTCGTGCATTGGAGAAGGAAATGGCAACCCACTCCAGTGTTCTTGCCTGGAGAATCCCAGGGACGGGGGAGCCTGGTGGGCTGGTGGCTATGGGGTCGCACAGAGTCGGACACGACTGAAGCAACTTAGCAGCAGCAGCAGCAGCAAGACTACTTATTCAGGCATAGTCTTGTGTCCATTCCAGTTCCTATTTTTGTAATTACATATAGAGTTCTTAATGGCTTTTCTTTTTCCCTTTTCCCTTCCTTCCTTCCCTCTTTCCTTTCCCTTCCAACCCCACATACACACCCACATGCCGGGAGTCAGCGTGAGGAATCCCATCCATGGCAAAGGTCATGAGGAAGGAAGCCAACAAAACACAAAGGCATGATCTGGCTTCAGGGGTTTCCCCTGGGTTTTCCTGATCATCTACCCCCCAAAACCAGAGTCTGCCTGCTTTATTGTACTGTGCTTTCCACTCTTCTGACATTCTCTGGAAAAAGTTAACTCAGGGCTTCAGTTAACAGTCTCCTGCATATGAAAAGAATGTTTCAGCTCAAACCCCTTTGATGGCTCTCTAACTTGCCTAAGACTTTGGGGACCTTTACAATTACTTGTGAATTTTTTACAGCCTCCAACCACGAGAGGCACGAAGCTTAAAGCATCTTAAAGATACCGAGCCTTTTCTAAAGAGCTAAAAATTATATTGGTGACTGGTTTCACTGTTGACTCAATGACTGCTGCCAGGTCTCCATATTCTTTATCTTTTAGGCACCTAGAGGATATTAATCAATGTAATCAAGATGCAGAAATAGGAATATAGTAGTTTTGATGTTGGCAACACTAGACTTTTGAGTTAATTACTTTTCTCTTTGTTATAAATCACTGTACTTCTTTAATCGTTATAAATTGTTGTGTCTTTGCTATGTAAGAATGTAACTTTAGTGCTTTCTGAGAGTGGCATCAGACTTTGGGAAGAACAACATTTTTAAGACAAATAAGTCTTCTGGTTGACAAACCCTTATCAGAAAAGGGCCAGAAAATGTTAATTGGCCTTCTGGCCAGAAGATGATGTAANAAATTGTTGTGTCTTTGCTATGTAAGAATGTAACTTTAGTGCTTTCTGAGAGTGGCATCAGACTTTGGGAAGAACAACATTTTTAAGACAAATAAGTCTTCTGGTTGACAAACCCTTATCAGAAAAGGGCCAGAAAATGTTAATTGGCCTTCTGGCCAGAAGATGATGTAAATCACCTAAGACTTATGTATACAACTAAGTATGCAGAGAGAAAGCCTGGTCTTGATAAGAGTCAGGGAGGCTGACGCTGCATAATTTTGTATTATCCATTGATTCCTATGTAAAACCAAAAGTATATAAGGCCCTTCCAGACAATAGAGGAGGGGCCAGTCACTGGACTGGTTTCCCCCGTGTCCTCTTTACTCTATTTTCTGGCTGAATTCCCATATGGAGTGGGGAGGCTCACCATGTCTACTTATTTGCCCTGGCTTCTAAGATCCATGAGAGAGGGAGCCTAAGGTGGGGCATCCTCCGATGTTCAAATGGGCACTGGTGGCCCAACGTAGATGGTGCAAATCTCTTGTCCTGAGATTTTATTGGCTTTCCACATAAACCAAGTTATTCAGCCTCTTTTCTCCACTAAATTTTCCTACTATACTATATTTTCCTTTGCCCCCTTGGGATTAGCACAGTGCTTAGCTTACAATAAATGCTCAGTGATAGTTATTGAGTCAAAGCTAATAGTTTAGGGTGTACCATACTATACTCTTTTACCTTTTTCTGATCTCAGATAACATTTCCATGTTTAGAGGCAAATAAGGCCTGCTTAAAATAATTCCCAAGAAGTTAGACTTATAATAAAATATTTTAGGAAAAGGAAAGTTCTCTTAATATGATAGTTCAGTAGGTAGTTCTCTGCTACACCTTCCTCATGGTGATTTCTTGGGAAAATTTACATGCTTCAACAGAGTTTGGACTTTGCTGTGTGTGGTGTTGTTTTAATATAAACTGTTTTGGTATATTGTCTATGTTTATATTTCTATGGGTCTAGTGATAGTTTTAGTTCAGATAGTAATTTTTCTCACTGCTGTTATTCTCCTATTTTTTAACATAGGCTTCATTTTTTGCTGTTATTTCTTTCCTTTAGGAGGTATTCTTTATTTAGCCTGTCTCTTTACCATGGCTTCATGCCCAGTTTTGTTAAATTTAAATTTCCAGGAATATCCATTAACTTAATTATTAATTTTGTAAAGATACTGTCCACATATTATTTAATCTAAAATGTTTTCAATTGTAAGATGCACAATTGTTTCACCTACCACTAACAAAGACAAAAAATACTACTAATTTTAATTGTAGAAAGACATCAATTGAAAGATACATTCCGATTCAAAGATATTAAAATATGAAAAACTATGTTTTTGAATTTATAAAATACAGAAAAAGCACCACAACAGCTCTAACACAAATTTCCAATCATATTTATATAAAGTTATACAATTATGTTTATGGTAGTTTAAGGCAAAATAATATTGCATTATATATCAATGCAGAAAAAAGGCATTGCATTTTTTCAAAAATATTCTTAGAGCTTTGGATGTCCTGCTAGAATGAAACTCCCCAAAGTCAATCTCTTTATCTGTTTTGCATGTACCTCAAGCAACTAGAAGAGGGCCCTCAACAGATACTTCTCAAATAAATTTATGAGTGAGTTTATGTTTCATTAGAGATGCCATATGTTTTAAGAAAACTAAATCAAGAAAATAAGAGTTATTAATCATTGATCTCCTTCTAAATGCCAGTTTATGTTTTCCAGACATCTAGTACTTTTTCTAACAGAATAGCTTCTTAAATCTTCCATTTGTCACCAACTTCTTTCCATTTTATTTTCATAAGGATTCATAATTATTATAATGATACTTATAACTCAGTGATGTTTCCAATAACTTTTGTGAATAACCATGAAAACACTGTATGGCATAATTGGTCACTTATGGCTATCCATAGTTGTACAACTTATGAAATGAAAAGGAAAAAATAATCCTAATAAAGGCCTCATATTAAGACAGTTGGTCCACTTGGTAAGCAGTAGAGATCAGTGGACCAAATATGGAAACAGAGTTTGGCAGAGGGAGATTTATTCACATTCTTTCTTTTCCTCCATTTCTAAGAAATTTATACGGTTTTGGTGATGGCTAAAAATAAAGTTATCCTTATGTGATGCCATTAAAAAAATGTTTTTAAATTATGAATTCAATAACATCTGTAATCTCAATAGTTACATTTAAATTAAACCTAACATGAATTTATTCTGATTCCAAAGACAGAATGTTAGAGAGGCTAAAGACATAGCCACTGGGATCAGGATCTTTGGGCTTGAAACTCATCTCTGGCCCTTGTTTTATGGACATGGACATTTAGTTAATTCTTTGGAGCTCTGTTTTCATCCTTAAATGTAATTAGCACATATCTTATAGAGTTTTTGTAAGAATTAAATTAGTTAACACACATAAAGATCTTAACAAGTCAGATCAAATAACAGATGCTGAAGATGATTTTTCCTTGTTTGCACTCAAGTCCCTCACAGCCCTGGGCTGTGACCTAGGAAGAAGACCTTCATGGTCTTCATTACTTGGGCTCTCTTGCCCTCTGACTTCTGGCTGGATTTGTAATTGGAAATGATGGAAGTAGATGGAAAGACAGGAGGAGTGACTTTAGAGCACTCCCCTCTTCATTTCTTCGCTGCCTGAATGTGATTTGAGTGCTTCTCCTCCAACCTCTTCCCATAGCCAAGGTCATCACTTCTAAGATGCAGTTTCTATTCCACGGCTCCAGCTTTGCTAGACTCTCTCTCACATCACATCAGTCTTTAGGGTTGCTGCACATCTAGGCCCTGACACTTCAATGCCTTTGTTGATTTATTCAACTTTATTTACATTATTAGTTAATAATCCCTTCATTTAATTCTCTTGACTTAACCATTTGAGTCCCATTCACTTGCCCCTGGCATCATAAACAATAGAGTGCTGAATTCTTTAGTTTAAGATAAATATTAGATTATTTTCTTCAAGTGTATGAAGTATCTTTAGTAGTGATGGGAATGGGAGTTTCAAACCTTAAGCAAGAAAAATCAATTCTATTAACCTGTGTGTCTTTGATAACATTACTTTCCTAAGAAGTAAAAATCTGTGGGGTGTGCAATTGCACTCATCTCACACGCTAGTAGAGTAATGCTCAAGGTTCTCCAAGCCAGGCTTCAGCAATATGTGAACCGTGAACTCCCTGATGTTCAAGCTGGTTTTAGAACAGGCAGAGGAACCAGAGATCAAATTGCCAACATCCGCTGGATCATGGAAAAAGCAAGAGAGTTCCAGAAAAACATCTATTTCTGCTTTATTGACTATGCCAAAGCCTTTGACTGTGTGGATCACAAGAAACTGTGGAAAATTCTGAAAGAGATGGGAATACCAGACCACCTAACCTGCCTCTTGAGAAATCTGTATGCA
>SJYX01006757.1:71249-109281 GCA_006410675.1 Oreotragus oreotragus | reverse complement strand
AAGGAATGATGCTAAAGCTGAAACTCCAGTACTTTGGCCACCTCATGCGAAGAGTTGACTCATTGGAAAAGACTCTGATGCTGGGAGGGATTGGGGGCAGGAGGAGAAGGGGACGACCGAGGATGAGATGGCTGGATGGCATCACGGACTCGATGGACGTGAGTCTGAGTGAACTCCGGGAGATGGTGATGGACAGGGAGGCCTGGCGTGCTGCGATTCATGGGGTCGCAAAGAGTCAGACACGACTGAGCGACTGAACTGAACTGAACTGAATTGTGCGTGTGCGTGTGTGTGTGTGTGTCTGTATAACAGGGACTAGATTTTTGTTAGAATGGAATAAAGGCTAAGATACCTTCTCTCACGGCCTTTACACATGATCCCTCCCTCCTCTGTCTCTCTCTGGAAATGGCTACTGGTAAATACTTGGAATACAAGGGGTTATTGTTTAGGAGACTAAATCAAGTCCAATATAGAATTCTGAGTTTCAGGTTTAGTTGACATCATGATTTTAAAGTCGCTGCATGGACTTAGGGAAGAATGATTCTCAGTGCTGGGCGGAAGAAGCTTGCAAGGTCATATAAGTAGGAGCTACACCTGGAAAGGGTCTTGTAGCAAATAAATAAGAAAGTCATGGCTGCTTTCCATTCAAATAGGAATTACAGGAAGAACCAGAAAGCCTGAAAAATTATTAAGTACAATGGCACTATACTGAGGAAATTTAACAAGTGTAACAACCTTTTGCTCAACTGGGCACCCAACTCATAAATCCATATTGTACCACAGAACACTTTAGGGAAACAGACTTTCCATATTCCTCTCACTAAGCACATTCAGGGTCAGTGCAGGGCTAAGCTTGAAGAAAACGGATCATTTACACGTCACAAAGATGAAAATAGGGCACAAGAAGGTATTAACACTGTGTGAGGCAATACCATTTCATGCACAAAACAGCAATCATTTTTCTTGGCCTAGAAATGAATTGAAAATAATTGGCTCAATGAAGCTTTCCCAGTAAAACTCACTTTCATCTTATTCAGAGTTAAGCATTTCTACCTCTCAAGAAAATCCTATAGTTACTGCAATTCTCACACTTGTCACAGTAAAAATAGAGGGAGTAAACATAACCTTAAGGAGGAAGAAGTTAAGAGATCTAGAGTCTGACTTTTTGGATTTGAATCTCAATTCTCTCTGCTACTTACTATCTGTATAATCGTCCACATTTTTTTCCACCTCTGTATGTCTCAGTTTCTTCAACCAGATTCTTGGGATCAGAATACTATTTATTTATTGGAAATAATATGAGGACTGAATAAGATCATACATGAAAACAACTCAGTAGAGTATCTGCACATAGTTATATTAAATAAATCTCAGCCATTTCATTACATATGCACCTCCCAGCAAAAGTCTATGTATAACTTGAGGCATAAATATGCACATAAGTATATGTGTCATTCATCTTACACCCATTACCAACTAACTCTATCATACAGTAAGTACTAGATACATATTTAATGACTAAATAAGGCTAGCTTGCCTAAAAATATGTATGTCAAAGGCAAAAGCAAAGCACATATTTTCTTTTATTGTGGTATTCACCTGAGCTTCCATGTTAATCACTAGCGAAGAGACTATTATAGTTTATTATACTTTAAATACCTTTTAAAAAAATACTAGCACATCAGTGAAAATGCATATCTACACTTTTGAGTATGTACAGAAGCACCTGCACAATTAAGTTTTCAAGCACTCATAATATAATTAGTTGCCAAACAATGAAAATCTTGTTAAAACAATAGCTAAAAATACATTATAGGCACCAAAAGGGAAGATACACTCATTGTCTAAATTTTTTTAATAGAGAGTATCACAGATACTTCTTATAGACAATGAAATTATGTTGAGTCTGTTTAATTTATATTAAACAATGTACAAAGGGCAGTCATTGCTGTTATAAATCCTGATAAACATTCAATTAGCATCAACACATCAAAAAAGACCACTTCTCTTGTTTACAAATTCTGTAATATTTTTAGCCTATAAGAAAGAATTGCTCAAATTTAAAAACAAGTGGGCTTTTCTAAAGAAAACTGAAATTAATAAATATGGGTTATTCGGTTTTGAAATGTATTATAAAGAAGCATGAGGTTAAACACACTGAGATAGGCAGGGAGAATGCATGTTTTCATCCCCTATGGCTATTTAGACAGCACCAATTTGAGCATTTTGCTATTGAACACTATTTCTATTAACATTTTATTTATATATCATGTTAGAAAATAATAATATATAGAATAACAGTTACCATTTATTCCTTTTTCTACCAAATGGAATTATAATAAATGTTTCACACGCATAACCCCATGTAATAGCCACAGAATCACTGGATGACAAACTCAAAACAACAGAATCATATCTGTCCATTTTAATTATTAGTGTCGCCAGGGATTAGTACTGAGCTTAAATACAGCTGATACTCAATAAATAATTACTAAACAATAGGATGAGCTTCACTTTGAAGTAGGTCCTTCCCAGGAAAGTACTGTCTTAGTCTGCTAATGTTCCAATGTTACTGAATGTACTGTATTTGATCAAATCCACCCTTGTTTGGCATGGTTATCTTCATTTACATAGACCATCGGATTTCAGGGACAGGGTGCCTGAGCGAGAACTCCATCTTGTCATGCATAGAAAACTATAGAAGGATAGAAATCTGGTCTAAGCTGTCTAAGGAAGTTATGAAATTAGTACTATAACTAAAGAAAAAATACGTAAAAGCCTGATTCTGACACACACAAATTGAAGGCTGGAAAATCTGATAATTAGAAGTACCATACAATGCATAGTTAGGATTTGTTAAAGCTCTTTTAATATTGTGACATCATTAATAAAACATAAGGAAATGAAGGATAAAATAACCTCCTAGAAGCCAAAACCGCAAGGCTGAGGCGAGACTTACCAGAACAGTCACCACGCGTAGAACCACTCCACGCATGTTATTCTCCAGTTTCTTGTCAGTCAGGGACCCATTCAGCCCTGTGACAGGACTCCAGCACCCAAGCTGAAAGGTAAAATAGCCTGGTCACTGTTCTGCCTGAGGAACGGTCCAATCACCTACATATAGACCTTTCAGAGAACTGCATGATAAATCTTGGACTAACATAACAAAGTGTCTTGTGCAGTTTTTCCTTTTTAATAGCAAATGAAGCAATCAAAAATGCTATTTTTCCTTTTTAATAGCAAATGACGCAATCAAAAATGCTATTTCCTGCTTTTAAATATCATATGGCATATGACAGTGTCCAGTGGGCTTTAGAGGATCCACTGAAGACATTTGACTTAATGAGGAGTTATAAATACACCAATAATTCAGTCTCAGTAATACACTAATTAGAAAAATCATAGCACATACAGTTCTAGCATAATGCCTGCTCTAATATATCAATTACTGCACAAGTTAGATTTTCTTACAGTTTAAATGGTTTTAATTAGATCTTACATTGCTTTTATTGGAGAAAAAGCTGGTTTTTAATGTGGTTAGAGGGGTCACAGTTTTTATTTGAGGAAAATAAAACATGTATAAGGCTTTGTTGTTTTCAAATATCCACAGTACATAAAACAATGTAATTTGCCTTTTTTGTCAGTGCTATCAATCTACATGGGAGATTTTGGCAGCAGTCTTTCCCTTAAAGTCTTGCAATGATTTACTGCTCTTTGCTTTCCAAAGTACTGGTGTAATTTTACATTTTCATGTAGTTGTTATCTCTTGTAACATCCAAATCTGAGGCTACCAGCTTAAAAATTACTGCATATAAATTCCAATGGGATAAAAACGGAAGACTTTCGATTCAAAAATAAGGAGGAAAGAGAGACGCTGTGATTTGAATTAGCAGATAACTGCTCAAGAAGCGAAGCTGCAGAGATTGTTGCAATACACATCTTGGGAAGATATATCATGCCATTAATCCTGATGCCAGTCCCATGAGCCTTCCCATTTGGGAACTTATTCCAAATTTGCATTCTTTAAAAATGTAACAGAACGTTAGTCATATTCAGAGACTATTTTGATCAATTGAATGGTTTATAGGGGCACCTGGTTATTCGCACTGCTTCCTATTAAAGACTGTATTATTTCCTTGTATTGCATTTTGTTTGAAGCTTCTGAAGTCATCAATATACCGTCAAGTCTTCCTCACAAATAAACAATTTAGGTGCTTCCTATTAAAACTCATGTTTCTTTTTAAGTTCCTCAAAAGGTGCTTAATTAAGAAAACTAAAATGTACACAATATATCTTAAGACAAGGGGTTGTCACATGTAAGCAAAAAGCCAGCTTTTTCCGTATTAAAATAATTTGGAAAAAGCTGCTAATTGTTGGTTTCAACTGTAAAAGCACATTAAATTCAAACAATGATGTGTCATTTTTAGTTACATAAAAGTCTAATTAGAACTTAGATCCAATTAGCAAATCCAAATGTGTTGAAAGTCTAATTATCAGAGATATTGCAGTCCTCTTGCCAAATTTAAAACCTTATGAAATTTCTTTTGAGTTTTTGTTCTCTTCTGAGGTCAACCAGTCAATCCTCAATTATTTTCATTGATGTGCACTTTTTCTAATTACTTCTTCAAGAAGAGTTTAATTTCATAGACCAAATAATATTGGTGGGAAAAGATCAAAAACAAAGTGAGAAGCTAAATTTCCAACGCTCTATCCACCTTTTACAATTACATTACCTAATTCTAAGTAAACGAATAGCTTTTAGGACATTATCTTATTCATGACTAGTAGATCTCAACTGCCAAAGTAAACATAAGATTTTTTTTTCTCCCTTGGAGTTATTTTTTTAAGTTTGATGAACTTATTGTCAGTTTCCCTAAATAAATTACATTTGTTAGTGCCAACTTGAACACAGCATTTTGGTGTATAAACTGGTCAAAATATTTACTACTGGAATAACAACAAAATCTGATAAGCAGTTTGTTTCAATAATGCTCTGGACAAACAATTAAAAATATATAATTTCCAGCTTCTTCTTAATTATGTCTTCCTTTAAACAGAACTAGATGCAGTCAATGATTTAAAAATTCTAAAGTACTCTAATATTGGGGGATTTGAAATATTGATAATGAAATAGCATTTGAAGGAAGTAGAGGAGGTGGCTGTACCTTCTGACTTTGGCAGTGACTTAAACATTATCTGTTATATATATATATATATACATACATATATATATATACATATATCTGTTATATATATAAAATGTTTCTTTTCTCTCTCTCCTCTCTGTCTTTCACTTTTTGTGTGTTTTTTTACTCACACTGATTTCTTCCGGTGGCCACGCATGGCCACTAAACCCATCCCGCCTTTTGGAGAATTGCTTTCTTTTTCATCCCTAGACAACTCTTTTCCCTTTTTCATCCCCCAACTTTTTTCCTGACTCTGACTCTCTGGTTTAGCAATTGTTAATATCGGTTGTTTGACCTGAGCCAATAAAAGTCCTTCCTTGGAGGTTTATTTTTAATATCAAGTGTGTGCATGGTGGGCAGATCAATAAGTTGATATGAAGTTTTTTTAATGTTTTGCCAGATTCTCTCGTATATACTATAGAACCTATAATTTTCTCCTTTGCTTTATGAAGGTCTTTCACCTTTCTGTTTTTCTTCTTTTTTGCCATCCTTCTCACATGTCTACGGATTATAGCACTTAGAAAGTTGAAAAGATGTTCCTGTTCTTCATGAAAGCAGTCTAGATTTGAAGACTGTTAACTTTTTTACGCAACTCAGGCATCCTTTCATATTCATCTGTTCTGATGCTTAATAGTAGCTACATGCTAGCTGTAGTCACCAACAACTAGAGATGGAATTTTGACATAGAGAAATTCAGGATACAGACTCTCTGGAAAACTAGAAATAATATCACATATAAGCACAGCCATAACAAAGAAATTATTAAGAAATGAATACTGATTTCTACATTGACTAGAAGTTATTTAAGAAACATTTTTTTGGTAATACTTCCTGTGCATCAGCCATGGTCCTGGGGCTCTTCATGTGTGTGTCTTCTTAGTCATTCAGTCTGTGCAACGCTTTGGAACTCCATGGACTGTATCGCACCAGGCATCTCTGACATGGGATCTTTCAGGCAAGAATACTGGAGTGTGTTGCCATTTACTTCCCCAGGGGATCTTCCCGACCCAGAGACTGAACCTGGGTCTCCCGCATTGTAGGCAGACGCTTTACTATCTGAGCTACTAGGAGCTGTGCATATATTGATTAGTTTATTTCTCAAAACCACCAAATGATGAAGGTATCATTATTACTCCATTATAATGGAAATGTTGATTTTATACATTTTTTTGAAGGATTACTCAAGGGTTGAGATTCCTTAATTTCTGTCCATACTCAAGCATCTCCCTGAGATTCACTTCAAGCTATTCTGTTTGATTATAAAAACTCCTTCCAATAATAAGCCATAAAAATGGGTTAGGTTCAGATAAATCCAAACTGAATTTTTCTCTACAGTGGGTCATAGCCCTTGCAGCACAGCAAGACTGACAGAAAAATTGTTAGATAAAATCTAGAATGTCACTCAGTTTTAAGTGTGAGACTTACCTAACAACTTCTGTGGTTTGTTGTTTGAAATGTCTTTAGCTTAACTTTTCTTCAGAGGTTGTTTTTGTTTTAAACAATGAGGCCAGAGACTAACAAAGATAATGCACACAAAATTTCATACTATCTATTTGGCTGGGCATTTTCCAAGTAAAAATAATAAAAGTGGGCCCTGCGGCACGAGATTTACAGAAAGTCGCACTGCTGATGGCAAAACAAGATGCATTATCTTCCATGGTCTGACCATCTAGAGAACATTTAGAAGGGATTAAAAAATAAAGACCAATTCAATTTCCTTTCAATTACAGTATATCGATTTCCTATAGTGTTTTCTGGTGATTGCCTAAAGTCATTTTAAAACCTTAAAATGCTTAATGCTTTAATTATTTCCTTCACTGAAGCTTTAGCAATAATAACCTTGCAGCTTTCTGTTCAAATCAATGTTATATCTCTGTTCAACAAACTGGCTGATGCATGTGCGTGAGCACAGTAGCATGCTCCTAACATCATGTACTGTGCCATTAGGAAATGACCAAGTTTTGGACATTTCCTCTTTCCCCTCAATGTTTCCACTTTTCATTTTTCCGTGGGCTTTAAAGGGTGACATTTGACTTGGGCTTTACATCACTATTTTTCAGGCAGTGTTTTAATGTCAAAAAGAGCTGAACTGTTCAACTTCAGTTTTACACTCGCTAGTTTGTAGGCTTTCATAACAGGAGTTAAGAGAGCTCTTAATTGAATACCAAACCATTTCCTACATGTGTTACACTGTATTCACAGGGAACAAGCCCAGACAGGTTATAGCACCATAGCTTCGGCTTCAGGACACAAAATATCCACAGCACTGGGGACCTTGCACTCCCCAAATCTACATTTGCTTTCTTAGCCTTCAAAGGAAAAGAGGGAACAACAAAAGCTGGGCAAAGTACCTGAAAGCCAGCCATTCAGAAATGCACAGCATTATTTAGTAGGTTATTATTTCTGTAATGAGATAGAAAGTGTACGAAAATACATATGGCAGGTTGACTCACATACATGTTTTATAGAGTTAAATTGGATTTTTTTTTCTTTGACATGCATAGAAATGCAGTGTGCCAGTAATCCTTCCAATGATACATTTCTTTATGGTATTTCCACCTGTAAAATAGGTTCGATTTGTCAGACTTGCTCACTGGGGGATGATTACTTCCTCCTAAGATTTTATTCCTACAGCTTGGTCATTACCATGAAGTAAGAGTCGTTCTTTAGATTACATGGAATAGCCTTAGCCTTTGAGTTTCCTTCAGGAGAAAATGAAAAGTCAGAAAAAAAAAAATTACCTGTTTCCACAGCTTATATCTCCCTGCCCACTGCTGAAAACAAAAACTTCTGGACTATGTAACAATGTACATGTACAACAAGACAAACTTGTTAACTGATTTCCATAAATTAAGATCATAAACATGGAATATATATATTAAATATATACAGGAATTTATTTGTATATTTATATAAATATTTATAAAATATAGTTCAAAATTGTTTATGGCCACATTGTAACCACTTCCAGCCATCAGCTGGTATTTGATTGGTTTAATGATCTGTATCTCTATCCGCTCATTCATGACCAACTCTTTGTGATCCCATGGACTGTATCAAGCCAGACTGCTCTGTCCATGTAATTCTCTAGGCAAGAATACTGGACTGGGTTGCCATTTCCTTCTCCAGGGATCTTCCCAACTTAGAGATTGCGTCTCCCGCATGGCAGGCAGATTCTTTACCGTCTGAGCCACCAGGGAAGACAGTTTAATGATACTCTGCCATTGTTATATGTTTTCCCTTCTTTTATAATTCTCAGTGTAAAATTACTATTATATAATATTTAGAGAAAATATCGCATAGCAGTTAAGATCAGGAACTCTGGAACCAGACTGTTCAAGGACCTGCTCTGATACTTGCCGGGTGTGGCCACTGGGGCTCTGATCCCTCTCAAGTGGGAAGAATAAAAATGACTTCCTCATAGGGCTGGTGGGACTATTAACTGACTTAACATATGTTAAACATTTAGAAATGTTCCTGGCACATAAAGACTAGAGAATTGTTCATTATTATTATTCCTATGTAATCAGTATGTTTTATTCCTCTCCCAGTCTTATCATCTGGAGTCACTCACTTGTTTCAGTGATGAAACATACCTCAAAAGTGTGGTTCTCAAGTTTGGCTGCACTTTATAATGACCTGAAAGCTTTATACAATTCTGCTGTCCTGCCTAACCCCAGAACAATTAAATCCTAATTTCTACTGCTCTAAAACTTGATCTAACACCCAGGGAATGCAATCCCATAAAATGGCTACTTAACCTTATTGACTAAAGGCCTCCTTTTTACTGGCTACCTGTGCAAAAGCTAACTAGCGACACGTTCTAAAATAAAGAGGCTCTTTTACTTTTCTTGTTTTAAGTAGTATAGGAGACAATAACTCTGAACCTGAATAACGCTTACCTTGTCTGCTGTTGTAGTCCTAGTCCTTATCATAGATTTGGTGTGTCGGTACATGATTGGTCCTAATAGAGATCTGATACATGACATGCACATATCACAATTCCTTCTGTCCTCTTATTATTCTACCTTTTGGGCTTTCCAGTTTGACATGAATAAAAACCAAAATATCCCCAATCTGATACTGTGTTCAGCTATATTATACTGTATCTCTGACAATTTTTGTGGTTCTTCAGGACAATTGCTCCATACTAAAATTCAGTTAGCTCTCTTTTTCTTTCTGATCAGAATTTTCTTCCAAATAACATTTTGATAATTATTGATTATGATCTGATAAAAGTGGTTGGATTTCTTCTCTTTCATTCCATGCTACCTTGAGATGTTTTAAAGGGGATCTTCATATTAAAACCACAGTAGAAGTGTCAATCTTTCCTATGTCTTCATCTTAATGATCTGCAGGTGCCCAATGCCTTCTACAATTGTGTTTTGTACCAGTAAAACAATTATTTTTATAGAACTTGCATGATTTAATGTAAAGTTATTGCACTTCAGATCTTTGTTCCCAAACAACCAAAACCTCCTGCCTAGATGTATCCTTATGCTCTACTCTCTCTTTAATATCTGTTTAGGTATCTCAAAGGCACCTCAAATATCCTGAGTAGACTCATAATTCACCTTTACCAGTTCCACTAGCCAGAAACCAAGAAGTCAGTCTTATCATCTCTCATAGTTTATCCATTGCCTGTCTGCAATTTCAAGTCCTTAAAAAACAAAACAAAACAAAACAAAACAAAACTTTCAAACCCACTTCACTTCATCTCCTTGCCACCATCCTAGTCCAAGCTAATTTTATAGCTTCTCTTTTACAATATTTACACTGCAAGCATAAACATACATTTCGATATGATGTCCTCTCGATCTTTCTGTAGTTTTCTATTTTTCTCAAGACAAAGACTAAACTTCGAATGTGACCAATCAAGACCTCTGTGATTTGTCACATTTTAGAGTCACCGTCTCAGGTCATGCCACATTCCCTCGCATTCTTTGGACTCCAATCACTAGTCTTACTTCAAATTTCTTGAGTTAGACATAATCCTCTTGCCTTAAGGATTAACCACTTGAGAAATTAAAAAAAAAGTCCCAATGCCAAAGCCATATGCCATGTTAAATAAATCAGAAAGTGCTGAAAGCGTTAGTCACTCAGTCATGTCCAACTCTTTGCGATCCCATGGACTGTAGCCCGCTAAGCTCCTCTGTCCATGGGGATTCTTCAGGCAAGAATACTGGAGTTGGTTGCCATGCTCTCCTCCTTCCTGACCCAGGGATTGAACCTGGGTCTCCCACATTTCAGGCAGATTCTCTGACATCCAAGCCACCAGGGAAGCCCCAAATCAAAAATTCTGGGCAATTTTCAGGTATCAGTATTTTTCAAAAATTTCTAAGATGATTCCAAAGTTTAGTCAAATTTGGTAATCAATGGTTTTAAACATATAGTCTTACTTGATTGGAAGAATCTTAGAAACCTGCCATTCTTCAGTGAATTACTGAATTCACTCTTACTCATCCTATAGACCTCAATGCAAACATCTACAGCCTGGGGTAAAACTTCCCTGACAATCTGATCCACCCCCAGGCTAGCTCATGTCCTTTCAATACAGCATCAAGTTCCTCTGTTTATAGTAATATCATAATTAAAATTTTAATCTGTATTTTATATTATTAACATTTATTGCACCAATTATCTGTAATGGAGCCAGGAAGATTGATGTTTCGTATCATTCACTTTATTAAATACATAATTTCCGGCACAAAGTGGGGCTTCAATTTTTTATTGAGTACTAAACAAATTTAGATGATTTCTAATGAGAAACTTAATGTATCTTGCAGCAATCGCTGATTGTTTCTTAAATGATGTCTTAAATGAGGATCGTAATGATATGGCCAAGACACTGTGCTGTCAGCTAATAGCTGAGATTTTTGTTTGTTTGTTTTAATTTGGAAGGAAGATTTGCAACTCTCATTCTTCCTGGGTACAAATCAGTGAACTCTGCATAAAGATCAGGGAATGCTTTTTAAAAATCTTCAGTATGAGGAATTATGATCTTACCTAACTCTGTAGAGAATAAACTGTCATATTAGGGCTATAATTGAAACAATTATATAAAAACAATAGCAATAATAAAAATAGTATGTAGCTTATGAAAGGTGCTTCTTCTATTCCAGGCCTCATTTTAAGGCATGTACTTATTCCATCTCAGTAACAAGAGATCCACTATATACCCAGGAAATACAAACTGTTGAAACTTTGGAGAATGAAACATCACCCATCTCTTCTCCTGAGAACAGAGAAGGCTCTTGAGAAATCCAGCCCCTGGTTAAAAACCTATATATGATTTTGTTTAAACCTAACCATAGGCAATTACAAAGGCTTTACCTGACAGGTCTGTTGAAGGGAATTTCTGTCAAGAACTCAAGCTTTTTGGCCCACCATACTTTTATTTATATCTGTATTGTTAGCCTAGGAGCCTCTATTCAGAGCCCTCACTATTGGAACCCTGGGCTCTGAGAACACCCTATTCATAGAAAGGGGTAACCTTGAGAATGTGTTATTTCATTATTAAATAACACTCAGTACTTGTCCATTCCTAGCCCTTCCTTTCTTCCTTCCTCTCCATTCCCCACTCAGGTCCATAAAACTGATCTTCTTGATTGGGATTCCTCCAGCAGTGACACAATTCCCCCATCCCATCTGTGCTGTTATAAAGACTGTCTCTCAGTGTCATCCTATAGACAAAAGTCAAACATTTGGGAAACAATGAGTTTTTTTTATAGACTTGCTTTTCCTTTGGCAGGGTTTCTGAAACCCAGGTTCGATACTTGGGTCACTAAGATCCCCTGAAGAAGGGAATGGAAACCCACTCCAGTGTTCTTTCCTGGAGAATCCTATGGGCAGAGGAGCCTGGTGGGCTTCAATCCATGGAGTGGCAAACAGTCAGACACAATTGAGCAAATAACAATTTCCTATGGCAGTAGTGAGTAAAGCTTTAATTCCTACTTGCATTTCGACTTGCTTTCATACCCACACTGTGGCACGGCAGCTCTCCCAGCTCAGTCTTGACATCTCTCACTTTATAATGGCAGTTCATGTCTACTGATAGTTCCTATGAAGCAAGCATTGTCCCAAGTCTTGGATACCACTTAATTTGCTTTTCTGCTGTAACCTTATATAGCCACTATCATTATCCTAATTTTAATATATAAGAAAATTGAGATTAGAGAGTTTAAATGACCAGGTCACTCTCCTAACAAGTGAAATAGTGAGGATTTAAACTCAGGCAGTGTAACCCCAGAAAACACTAGGTCTTTCTGACCTCAAGTAGCAAGATACTTCTCAGAAAATAAAGCAGCAAGGGGGCTTAAAAACAGTCCTCATGGATTCTGAGTGCTCATTGCCCCAGTTTAGCTCTATTTGTGTTGTGGAGTCCTTGAGAAACTGAAATTTTCTTATAACAACTTTTTTTTTTTTTTTTTTTTTGGTCTCAACTGTTTACTTTGGGTTTCTGTCACATAGGGTTCCCAGGTAGCTCTAGTGGTAAAGAATCTGCCTGACAATGCAGTAGATGGACAAGACATGGATGGGTTTGATCCCTGGGTTGGAAAGATCCCCTGGAGAAGGGCTTGGCAACCCACTCCAGTATTCTCGCCTGGAGAATCCTATGGACAGAGGAGCCTGGCGGTCTATTGTCCATAGGATTGCAAAGAGTCAGACACAACTGTAGTGACTTAACATGCACATGGATTTATACTTAAAGTATATGGACATTGTTCTAGGTTGTATGAATACATTCTATAACTAAGTCAATGTAGGAAAAGAGAGATATTTTTGAAAGGAGGGCAAACAGTAAAGAACACTGGATTGGGTGTTAGAAGGTTTTACTCCAAATAAGAATCATACATTTTGAATCTTAGCATTTTCATCTGAAAGTGAAATGGTTTGTTAATGTAAATGAATTCCAAACTCATTTCTCACAACTCATAACTTGTTAGTGACAGGCTCTACTTTAAGGGTAGATTTTTTTGTCATATAAGCAAATCAATTAAAAAAACATTTAAAACCAAGTAAGGATTATTGTTATTGACAAAGGGGAAACTCATGGAATCATTTATATCCTCCTATTAAACTGAAAGCCTCACAAAGGCTTAGCCAGGTTTATTTGTTGATGCAAACTAAGCACCCGTATGGTTCACACACAACAAATATTTGTTGAATGCATGAATGGGTCTTATTTTTCTCAAAGAATAAATTAAATTTCAGTGCCTCGAGGATTTTGCAGCACTCAAATTCTATCTCAAGGTAAGGAATAGATCAGCTAATCTCATAAAATCCTGTCTAGCTTTGTGATTCTACAATTGTTTAATATGACTGGATATATATGAAGTGTCATTCCCGTGATGGACAAGAGAGGATTTCTCATTCAAATTTTCCAAAATAACTCTGACTATAAGCAGTACAATCAGCCACTTCAATCAGTTTATCTTATGCTAATGCTGACATGACACTTTTGTCCAGGTCACCTTGTAATTCTTCCTTTCCAGCTCCCTCTTAATCAGATCTGTGCTTAAGTGCAAAATGAGGGTGGAGTGCTTGAATTTCCTGGGTAGCTGTGAATCATCAAATGATTGACTACGCCTCTAAGCATTCTTAACTAGTTCTGAACATAATTTTTATTTCATTGTAAAATATTACAAACATTCAAGCAACTGAAACTTCCATAAATCAGGCATGTTTCAAAATGCTGCTGCTGCTACTGCTGCTAAGTCACTTCAGTCGTGTCCGACTCTGTGTGACCCCATAGATGGCAGCCCACCAGGCTCCTCCGTCCCTGGGATTCTCCAGGCAAGAACACTGGAGTGGGTTGCCATTTCCTTCTCCAATGCATAAAAGTGAAAAGTGAAAGGGAAGTTGCTCAGTCGTGTTCGACTCTTTGTGACCCCATGGACTGCAGCCTACCAGGCTCCTCCGTCCATGGGATTTTCCAGGCAAGAATACTGGAGTGAGGTGCCATTGCCTGCTCTGGCCATTGCCTTCTAGTATACTTCAAAAAGGAGTTGATACTACTTTGTGGATTTATGTATTTTTCTAATTTCTCTTTTCTAAATAGGATTCCCTCTATATACTTCCATTGGCAATTATTACCTATAATTGCATATATACTATAAGCATGAGAAAATGTAGGGGTTTGGAAAAAGTTAGTACTAACTAATCACAATAATCTGCAAGAGATTTAGCAATGGACAATCTAGTGGACTCTAATACAACACTGTACATAGTCTAAACACATTATTCTCTGTCATTCAACATTTATAATCCAGAAGATACTTATTTATTAAAAATTTGCTGTGCTGGTATTATGAGACACAAGGAAATATGGAGCACATCATCTTTTACATCCAAAAGTGTATGATCTTTTTGACACAATAAAGCACAAAATTTTTTAAAAGAAAAAAGCTACAACAAATTCCACATATTCATAATTCCCCAAAAGATGATATAAATTAGAAGTATTTAAATATGGGAGGTAATCTGTGATAAAGGACTGAAAGTGAAGTTGCTTTGGCATCAAAGAAAATTATTAGGAAAAGCAGAGCATTGTAAAAAGAAAAAAAAAAAAGCAGAGTATTGTATAAGTAGCTTGCAACACAGCCACATATAATTCCTCCTATGCCCGTGCATGCATAAAAATCTTTCATCAACAGGTGTGGTCTATTTCCCTTTCCTGACTCTGGGGTTGCTTTATGACTTCTTTCATCAACAGAATGAGGCAGAAGGGATAGAGTATTGTATAAGTAGCTTGCAACACAGCCACATATAATTCCTCCTATGCCCGTGCATGCATAAAAATCTTTCATCAACAGGTGTGGTCTATTTCCCTTTCCTGACTCTGGGGTTGCTTTATGACTTCTTTCATCAACAGAATGAGGCAGAAGGGATGACACGTGATTCTGAACGTGGGCCTGGGTCTTAAGAGATCTTATATCATTTTTTCCCCCATTTTTAGAAGCCAGAAAACAAGTTTTCAAAAAGGAATGGGTTAGAATATTTGGTAATGACAGACGATGTGGAAAGGAAAAGAAACCACATGGAAGAGAACTAAAGAACGCGAATCAGCAGCTAACACCAGGCACCAGACATGAGTGACACCATCCTGGATTCTTGGCCCCAGCTGAATAATATCAGTCAGTACCATGCGGAGCACGGTGATCCATCCCCACTGGGCCGAGGCTGAATACCAGACCCACAGAATCCTTAGAAATAAAATAGCTTTTGCTTTAAGCCAATAATATTGGGGCTGTTTTGTTTGAAACCCAAGGTTTATGGGAAGTCAATAGTTGCTTTTGCCTCAGAAGTTGACTGGAAATCTTCAAGGCTTCTAGAAAGCAGTAGGAAGTTGAATATATGTACATGTGGGAGGAATTTTCTTTTCTTTCCCCAGTACGTTCCATTATAAAGCTTTAAAAAAGAGAGAGAGAGAGAGAGAGAAAGATGGTGGAGGAATAGGTGAACATGGAGGATATCTTTCTCCATTGATACATCAGGAATACACCTTCAGACACAGATGTGCATGGAGAACACCATCTGAGAGTGGACAGGAGTACCAGACCAGTAGAAAAGACTATATAAACAATGCAAAACTCGGTAGGATGAAGGAACTAGGGGGAAAAACAGGAGTGTTAGTAGGATTGGACCTGCCCTCAGCGGATGGGGGAACTGAAGCAGGTGTCCAATCCCCACATCAGGGCAATTGTCTAAATCAGTGGAGAAATATTTAAGGCTGAGAGTGAAACAGCTGATCTGTGGCAGCCTAAATGGAATGAGCATCAGACAGTCCTGGCTGCAGCCATACATACCCCGGACAGGGACGCAGGTTCCCTGGAAGACACAGCAGGTGAGAGCTGGAGTTTCGGGATTGTGGGGCAATCCCATGGCAAGGGCTGCTGTTGATTGTGGAGAGACCAATCGAGGGGATGTGAGAGAGGAGACTGTGGTGGGAAATGCCTGTGGAGGAAAGCCAGGTAGCCATGGAAGCAAGGTGATACTGCTGAGTCATGAGCAGGGGGTGGATCCATCACCATAGCCTCTCTCTCCTCACCTGCCAGCATCAGCAGCTGAACAGTTGAGAGGCTAGCCCATCAAATGCCTGATGCACTGAACTACAGAGTAGGACCCCACCCAGGGTGCTCCATTACATGACTGATGCACTGAACTACAAAGTAGGATCCCTCCCAGGGTGACCCATTAAGTGCCTGATGTGTCAATCTATAGAGTAGGTCCCCAGCCAGGGGGGCTCCTCTACGTGTCTGACTCACTGAACAATAGAAAAGGACCCCAGGCAAGAGAGTCCTCTAAGTGCCTGAGTGAGCGGAGCTATGCAGAAAGACTGGCCAAAGAGGCCTTCTTATCAACAGCTACAAGAGGATTGAACAAAGACTGATAGGGCCATAACTCCTGCTGTGGAGGCATTAAGTCCCTGCACAATTGGTGCCACCAGAGAGTATCTGCAAGCCAAGCTGCTGTGCCACCTTCACGCTCAACTCTCACTAGGGCAGAGCTGCCAGAAGCAAAAAAAGTCTTGCATGTATGCATACAGGGTCACTTCAGTCATGTCCAACTCTACGACCCTGTAGACTGTGGCCTGCCAGGCTTCTCTGTCAGGGGAGTTCTCCAGGCAAGAATCAGTTAATCGCTCAGTCGTGTCTGACTCCTTGTGAGCCCATGGACTGCATTACACCAGGCTTCCCTATCTATCACCAATTCCTGGAGCTTGTTCAAACTCATGTCCATAGAGTCAGTGATGCCATCCCACCATCTCATCTTCTATCGTCCACTTCTCCTCCAACTTTCAATCTTTCCCAGCATCAGTGTTTTTTCAAGTGAGTCAGTTCTTTGCATCAGGTGGCCAAAGTATCAGAGTTTCAGCTTCAGCATCAGCCTTTCCAATGAATATTCAGGACTGATTTTCTTTAGGATGGACCAGTTGGACCTCCTTGCAATCCAAGATTCTCAAGAGTCTCCTTCAACACCACAGTTCAAAAGCATCAATTCTTCGGTGCTCAGCTTTCTTTATAGTCCAACTCTCACGCCCATACATGACTACTGGAAAAACCCATAGCTTTGACTAGATAGACCTTTGTACATAAAGTAATGACTCTGTTTTTTAATAAGCTGTCTAGGTTGATCACAGCTTTTTTTCCAAGGAGCAAGTGTCTTTTAATTTCATGCCTGCAGTCACCATCTGCAGTGATTTTGGAGCCCCTCAAAATAAAGTCTCCCACTGTTTCCATTGTTTCCTCATCTATTTGCCATGAAGTGATGGGACCAGACTGCATGATCTTAGTTTTCTGAATGTTAAGCCAACTTTTTTATTCTCCTCTTTCACTTTCGTCAAGAGGCTCTTTAGTTCTTCTTTGTTTTCTGCCATAAGAGTGGTGTCATCTGAATATCTGAGGTTATTGATAATTCTCCCAGCAATCTTGATTCCAGCTTATGGTTCATCCAGTCCAGCATTTCTCATGATGTACTCTGTATATAAGTTAAACAACCAGGGTGACAATATACAGCCTTGATGTACTCCTTTCCCTGTTTGGAAACAGTCTGTTGCTCCATGTCCAGTTCTAACTGTTGCTTCTTTACCTGCATACAGATTTCTCAAGAGGCAAGTCAGGTGGTCCTGTATTCCCATCTCTTGAAGAACTTTTCACAGTTTGTTGTGATCCACACAGTCAAAGGCTTTGGTGTGGTCTTAAAGCAGAACTTCTGGAACTCTCTTGCTTTTTCATGATCGAGCAGATATTGGCAATTTGATCTCTGGTTCCTCTGCCTTTTCTAAATCCAGCTTGAACATCTGGAACTTCACAGTTTATGTATTGCTGAAGCCTGGCTTGGAGAATTTTGAGCATTACTTTGCTAGCGTGTGAGATGAGTCCAATTGTGTGGTAGTCTGAGCATTCTTTGGCATTGCCTTTCTTTGGAATTGGACTGAAAACTGACCATTTCCAGTTCTGTGGCCACTGGTGAGTTTTCCAAATTTGCTAGTATATTGAGTGCAGCACTTTAACAGCATTGCCTTTTAGGATTTGAAATAGTTTAGCTGGAATCCAGGCAAGGCTACTGGAGTGTATTGGCCAGTACTGGTGCCATACCCTTTTAGAGCACTATATGTCCTGCTGCCCTAGCCACAAACTCCCCTGACTATGTGGTGCTGCCAGAACCCCTGCGACCCAAGCAGCTGTACCACGTCCACACCTGGCCCTCACAGGGACAGACCCGAGTCCTCCAGGGCAGCCTCAGGAGCAAACCCCAGTGGACAACCCCATGTAGAGGTGGAAATAAAACCACAATCAAAACCCAGGGGCAGTGTGGCTAAGGAAGAAGACACAAAAGCTTCCCACCAGCCATACAAGCTGCAGATTAATCCACAGGGTCAAGAAGGCAGACTGTGTGTCTATGGAAAATATAAAAGGAAACTGCTGCTGCTGCTAAGTCACTTCAGTCGAGTCCGACTCTGTGCGACCCCATAGATGGCAGCCCACCAGGCTCCCCCGTCCCTGGGATTCTCCAGGCAAGAACACCGAAGTGGGTTGCCATTTCCTTCTCCAGTGCATGAAAGTGAAAAGTGAAAGTGAAGTCACTCAGTCACGAGATCGCCCACAAAAGAAAACACACTAGTTCTGCTAGCTGTGGACATCGGAGGCAAGAACATACAGGAGTAGGACTAATTTAGAATCTGAGCTGCCCCCACAGCAGGTCCAGAGATCAGCACAGGGAGGTGAGTTACTTTATTTTTGTTGGACTGTTTAGATTTTGCTTATGGGTGTATATGTATATGTGTATATTCAGTCACATTTTTTATTATTGCTATAAACCTCTGCCTCTATGTTGGGCTTTTGCAGTTCTGTGGAGTTTTCCTTTTTTTTCTTTCTTCTTCCTTTTTCTCTTTTTTATAATTTTACTTTTTAATTTTTTAAAACCTATTTTCTACATTTATTTCTTTGTATGCTTCTTCTACTGTTCTTCTCCCTTTGTAGTTAATCTTTAATGTATATAAATCTTCTTCATCTACCTCTGTTTAACTTTGCATGTCTATTCTTTCCTTTCATCTCAACATATTTGTTAATTTTGTTTTCATTACTTTATTCTTCACTAGGCACCTTGCTTTACTTTTGTTTTCCAGTCTGTGCTTTAGTTAGTTTAGTTCATAACTGGTAAATATAAGTTTTGATTCCCTCTGTTCACATTTCAATCTACTGTACTTAATATTTGTTGGACTGTTTTGACTTTGCTTATAGGTATATATGTACATGTGTATATTCCATTATTTTAATTATTATGTGCCTGATTTTGTACCTGCCACACGTCTGTGGTTCCTGTTTGGTTTCTCATTTTTGTGTATTTGTTTTAATCTCACTTAATGCCATACAAATCACTTGTGGAATCTTTGTTCCTGACCAGAGATCAAGCCCAGAGCCTTTGGACTGGGAGCACTGAGTCCAAGACCCTAGACCCTAGACTACCAGAGAACTAACCCTAGGGAACATCAAAGAGTGAGAACTCACACAAAGGAAACCACTTGAATATAAGACCTGGCATCACCCAACCACCAGTAGCACCCTGCACAGCTCATCTAAACAAACAGAAGAAAACTATAAACCTAATCATCAGCAGACAGGATTACCACCCCAGTCTTGCCTATCAGAGAAAAGACAAACAGACAAACTCAGCACAAATCTCACCCTATAAGAAGCTTTCACAAACCACTGGACCAAGCTTAGGAGGGCAGAAACCAAAAGGAATAAAAAAAATTCAACCTTGAAGCCTAGGAAAATGAGATCTCAAACACAGTAAGTTAAAAAAGAAAAATGAAAATGCAAAGAAATACTACACAAATGAAGTAACAAACCAGAAACACAGAAGTCCAAATAAATGAAGAGGAAATAGGCAAACTACCTGAAAAAGAATTCAGAATGCTGATAATAAAGATGATCAAAATCCTTGAAAATAAAATAGAGAAAATGAAAGAATCAATCAACAAAGACCTAGGAGAATTAAAGACTAGAATACAAACAACACAATTACTGAAATTAAAAATACTCTAGAAGGAATCAATAGCAAAATATCCGAAGCAGAATAATGAATCAGTGAGCTGGAAGATAAAATGGTGGAAATAACTTCTGAAGAGCAGAATAAAGTAAAAAGAATGAAAAGAACTGAGGACAGTCTCAGAGACCTCTGGGACAATATCAAAGACACCAACATTTGATTTATAGGGGTCCCAGAAGAAGAGAGAAAAAAACGGTATGAGACAATTTTTGAAGAAATTAGAGTTGAAAATTTCTCCAACATGGAAAAGGAAATAGTCAATCAAGTCCAAGAGGCAATGAGTCCCATACAGGAGAAACCCAAGGAGAAACATGTCAAGACACACACTAATCAAACTAACAAAGATTAAACACAAAGAAAAAAAATTTAAAGCAACAAAGGAAAAGCAACAAGTAACATACAAGGGAACAAACATACAGGGGAAACCCCATACATTTATGCTGGTTTTTCAACAGAAACTCTGCAGGCCAGAAGAGAATGGCAGGATATATTTAATGTACTGAAAAGGGAAAAATCTACAACCAAGATTATAGTACCCAGCAAGGCTCTCATTCAAAATTGATGGAGAAATGAAAAGCTTTTCAGACAAGCAAAAGTTAAGAGAATTCAGTACCACCAAACCAGCTTTACAACAAATATTAAAGAAAATTATATAGTCAAGAAATACAAGAGAAGAAAAAAAATCTACAAAAATCAACCAAAACAATTAAGAAAATGGCAATAGGAACATATATATCAATAATTACTTTAAATGCAATTGGATTAAATACTCCAACTAAGACACATACTGGCTGAATGGATAAAAAAACAAGATTCATACATATGCTGTCTACAAGTGACCCACTTCAGACACATATAGACTGAAAGTGAGAGGACAGAAACAGGAATGCAAACAGGAATCAAAAGAAAGCTGGTGCAGCAACCCTCATATCAGACAAAATAGATCTTAAAATAAAGAAGATTATAAAAGATAAGGAAGGACACTGCATAATGGTCAAGGGATCAATCCATGAGGAAGACAAAACAATTGTAAATATTTATGCACCCAACATAGGAGCACCTCAATACATAAGAAAACACTAACAGATATAAAAGGAGAACTCTATAGTAACACAATAATAGTAGGAGACTTTAACACCGCACTCACACCAATGGACAGATCATCAATACAAAAAATTAACAAGGAAACAAAAGTCTAAAATTAGCTGAGATGGATCTCATTAATATCTTCAGGACATTTCATCCAAATGCAGAAGAATACACCTTCTTCTCAAGTGCACATGGAACATTTCCCAGGACAGACTACATCTTGGGTCACAAATCAAACCTCAGTAAATTTAAGAAAATTGAAATTGTATCAAGCATCTTCTCTGACCACAATGCCATGAGACTAGATATCAATTACAAGAAAAAACCTGTAAAAAACACAAACACATGGAGATTAAACAACACATTTCTTAATAATCAACAGGTTACTTCAGAAATCAAAAGGGAAGAAAAACAATTTCTAGACACAAATGACAATGAAAACATGACATCTCAAAACCTATGGGATGCAGCAAAAGCAGTTCTAAGAGGGAAGTTTATAGCAATACAATCCTACCTCAAGGAACAAGAAGAACATTGAACAGACCACCTAACTTTCTGCCCAGAAAAAGAAAGAGCAAAAACCCAAAATTGGTAGAAGGAAAGAAATCATAAAGATCTGAGCAGAAATAAATGAAAAAGAAATGAAAGAAACAATAGTAAAGATTAATAAAACTAAAAGTTGATTTTTGAGAAGATAAAATTGACAAGCCTTTAGCCAGACTCATCAAGAAAAAAAGAGAAAAGATCTAATCAACAAAATTAGAAATGAAAAAAGGAGAGGTTACAACAGACAATGCAGAAATACAAAGGATTGCAAGAGACTATTATGAACAACTATATGGCAATAAAATGGATATTCTGGAAGAAATGGACAGATTCTTAGGAAAGTTCAATCTTCCAAGACTGAACCAGGAAGAAATAGAAATTATGAGCAACTGAATTGCAAACACTGAAATTGAAGCTGTGATTTAAAAAAATCTCCCAAAACACAAAAGCCCAGGACCAGATGGCTTCACAGGAGAATTCTATCAAACATTTAGAGAGGGGCTAATGCCTTTTCTTTTAAAAATGTTTCAGAAACTGCAGAGGAAGGAGCACTTCCAAACTCATTCTACAAGGCAACCATCACCCTAATACCAAAACCCGACAAAGACAACACACAAAAAGAAAACCACAGGCCAATATCACTGATGAACAGAGATACAAAAATCCTCAACAAAATTTTACCAAACAGAATTCAGCAACACATCAAAAGCTCATACATCATGATCAAGGTGGGTTTATTCCTGGAATGCAAGGATTCTTCAGTATATGCAAATCAATCAATGTGAGACACCATATTAACAAACTGAAAGATAAAAAACACGATCATCTCAATAGATACAGAAAAAGCCTTTGACAAAATTCAGCACCCATTTATGATGAAAACTCTTCAAAAAATGGGCATAGAAGGAAGCTACCTCAACGCAGTAAAGGCCATATATGATAAGACTACAGCAAACATTATTCTCAATGGTGAAAAACTGAAAGCATTCACCCAAAGATCAGGAACAAAACAAGGGTGTCTACTTTCCCCACTATTATTCAACATAGTTCTGGAAGTCCTAGCTACAGCAATCAGAGAAGAAAAAGAAATAAAAAGAATCCAGATAAGAAAAGAAGAAGTAAAGCTCCATTTGCAGATGACGTGATAGTGTATATAGAAAACCCTAAAGATAGTATCAGAAAATTACTAGAGGTAATCAGTGAATTTAGCAAAGCTTCAGGATTCAAAATCAATACACAGAAATCAATTGCATTTCTATATACTAACAATGAATAATCAGAAAGAGAAATTAAGGATTCAATCCCATTCACCATTGCAACAAATAGAATTAAATATCTAGGAATAAACTTACCTAAGGAGATAAAAGAACTGTACCCAGAAAATTATAAGACACTGATGAAAGAAATCAAAGACTACATAAACATTCCATGTTCCTGAGTAGAAAGAATCAATGCTGTGAAAATGACTGTACTACCAAAGGCAATGTACTGATTCAATGTGATCGCTTTCAAATTCCAATGACATTTTTCAGAGGACTAGAACAAAAAATTTCACAATTCATATGGAAACACAAAAGACTCTGAATAGCCAAAGCAGTCTTGAGAAAGAAGAATGGAATTGGAGGAATCAACCTTCCTGACTTTAGATTATACTACAAAGCTACAGTCATCCAGACAGTATGGTACTGGCACAAAAATAGAAATATAGACCAATGGAACAAGATAGAAAGTCCAGAAATAATCCCATGCATCTATGGGTACCTTATTTTTGACAAAGGAGGCAATATACAATGGGGCAAAGACAGCCTCTTCAATAAATGGTGCAGGGAGAACTTGATGGCTACATGTAAAAGAATGAAATTAGAACACTTCCTAATACCAAGCTGCTGCTGCTGCTAAGTCACTTCAGTCGTGTCCGACTCTGTGTGACCCCATAGACAGCAGCCCACCAGGCTCCCCCATCCCTGGGATTCTCCAGGCAAGAATACTGGAGTGGGTTGCCATTTCCTTCTCCAATGCATGAAAGAGAAAAGTGAAAGAGAAGTCACTCAGTCTGTCCGACTGTTAGCGACCCCATGGACTGCAGCCCACCAGGCTACTCCGTCCATTGGATTTTCCAGGCAAGAGTACTGGGGTGGGGTGCCTTTGCCTTCCCCTCCTAATACCATACACAAAGATAAACTNTGAAGTCGCTCAGTCTGTCCGACTGTTAGCGACCCCATGGACTGCAGCCCACCAGGCTCCTCCGTCCATTGGATTTTCCAGGCAAGAGTACTGGGGTGGGGTGCCTTTGCCTTCCCCTCCTAATACCATACACAAAGATAAACTCAAATGGATTAAAGACCTAAATGTAAGACCAAAAACTATAAAACTCTTAGAGGAAAACACAGGCAGAACACGTGATGACATAAATCAAAGCAAGATCCTCCATGACCCACCTTCTAGAGTAACAGAAATAAAAACAAAAGTAAACAAGTTGGACCTGATTAAACTTAAAAGCTTTTGCACAGCAAAGGAAACTATAAGCAAGGTGAAGAGACAACCTTCAGAATGGAAGAAAATAATAGCATGAAACAACTGACAAAGGATTAATTTCCAAAATATACAAGCAGCTCATACAACTCAATACCAGAAGAACAAACAACCCAATCAAAAAGTGGCAAAAAGACCTAAACAGACATTTCTCCAAAGACATACAGATGGCTAACAAACACATGAAAAGATGCTCAATATCACTCATTATTAGAGCAATGCTAATCAGCACTACAATGAGATATCACCTCACACAGGTCAGAATGGCCATCATCAAAAAGTCTACAAACAATAAATGCTGGAGAGGGTGTGGAGAAAGGGAAACGCTCTTGCACTGTTGGTGGGAATGCAAATCGATACAGCCACTAGGAAAGATGGTAGGGAGATTCCTTAAAAAACTAGGAATAAAACCACCATATGACCCAGCAATCCCACTCCTAGGCATATACCCTGAGGAAACGAAAACTGCAGAACTATTTACAATAGGTAGAACATGGAAGCAAACTAGATGTCCATTGATAATGAATGGATAAAGAAGTAGTGGTACATATATCCAATGGACTATTACTCAGCCATAAAAAGGAACACATTTGAGTTAGTTCTAATGAGGTGGATGAACCTAGAACCTATTATACAGAGTGAATTAAGTCAGAAAGAGAAAGATAAAGATCATATTCTAACACATATATATGGAATCTAGGAAAATGGTAATGAAGAATTTATTTTCAGGGCAGCAATGGAGAAATAGACATACAGAATAGACTCATGGACATGGGGAGAGCGAAAAAAAAAACAAAAACAAACAAACACTCTGATGTGCTGTGGTATATAAAAGCAATATATATTTAAATGTAATAAAGAAAATGTTCCCTACTGTAATTCATATAGACATTTCTACACGCGCTTTCATCTTTATAGTGACTGAAACACTTTCAAAATTGTCTATACTTTGCAAAATAAGGCAGATTAGATCATGATTTATTTTCCAAAAGGAAACTATAAGCAAGGTGAAGAGACAACCTTCAGAATGGGAGAAAATAATAGCATGAAACAACTGACAAAGGATTAATTTCCAAAATATACAAGCAGCTCATACAACTCAATACCAGAAGAACAAACAACCCAATCAAAAAGTGGCAAAAAGACCTAAACAGACATTTCTCCAAAGACATACAGATGGCTAACACACACATGAAAAGATGCTCAATATCACTCATTATTAGAGCAATGCTAATCAGCACTACAATGAGATATCACCTCACACAGGTCAGAATGGCCATCATCAAAAAGTCTACAAACAATAAATGCTGGAGAGGGTGTGGAGAAAGGGAAACGCTCTTGCACTGTTGGTGGGAATGCAAATCGATACAGCCACTAGGAAAGATGGCTGAGAAATTCCAGTCTCTGCCTCTAAGCCACTCCGTCTTTGTCCTTTTCTGTCTTAAATCTTCCACTATCTTTCTTTTTTTATTTTTTATTTTTCATTTTATTTTATTTTTTATTTTTTTTATTTTATTATTTTTTTTGTATTTATTTATTTTTTTACACGAAGGATATTTATGGTCTGCCTGGATAAACCACGGTGATTTCATTTTGAAGTCCCTATATTAATTATATGTGCAAAGGCCTTTCTCCCAAATAAGCTCACATTCACAGTTTTCAGGGGTTAGTTCAGGGACATTTTTTTTTTTTTCCTGGGGTAAAGGGAGTGACCATTCAGTTCAGTACAGATCATAGTTCATAAATCCTCATTTTAGTATCAAGTTTTTGCTGTTGTTGTTGTTTAGTTTTGGAGATTTTTGGCTGATTGCGTTAAATTTTCTCAAATTAGAATCAAGAAAGCAGTTACCAAATAATGAGGAGTTTGCTCTTGCCGCACGTCTCAAGTAAGACTCCTGTAGCACTTATTATCTGGGCTAATTAATCTAATTTTTAGTCACTGACCTACTTATTTCCCCCAGCAAAATCATCTTTTTTACTTATAATACCTGCAGCACTTTTGTATTACTAACATACAATATATAGCCAATAAATGGCTTTGATCCAAATATTTGTTTCTTTATCCTTAATACATTGCACTTGGTTTAATAAATGTATGGGCAAAGCAGGAGAAACCTCTACTGAGGAGACTTTGGTCATGGCCCTCTCCCACAATGTCCCCTCTCCCTGCCCTCAGGGGATCACTAGGCACCATGCCTCTAATGTAAAAAAAAAAAAAAGAGAGAGAGAGAGAGAAAAACAGAACGAACAGGGTAAAAAATTCAAAGAGGCAGAATCTGAAGAATTTGTAGTAGAAAAAGAACTAGACTGACATGTAGTAAATGGGAAGGTGAGCTATTTCCTGAAATGGAAGAGATTAACAGATGCAGACAATACTTGAGAGCTGGAAGAAAATTTAGATTGTCTAGAGTTAATCGAATTATTTCTTAATTCTCAAAAAGCTGGTAAAGAAAAAGATGGTACAAAGAGAAAATATCTGATAGTGATCCTGGTGACAGCAAATCATAGAAGAAAAGAGATCCTGCTTGAGCAAGAAGTTTTACCAGAGGTCTTGATCCAGAATAAATAATTGGTGCCACAGACAGCAGTGGAGAATTTAATGGTTTTCATGAAATGGAAAAATTCAGATGCGGTGGAATTAGTGCGGGCAAAAGAAGCGAATATGAAGTGTCCTCAAGTTGTAATTGCTTTTCTTTGAAGACAGACTGACTTAGCATTTTTGTCCAGAAGATAAAAGAAATAACTACATTCTAAAGAAAATTAAGTTTGATAAGTTACTTTTAAAGTAGTATTGGGGAAGTTGTTGGGTTTTTTGTTTGTTTTTGCATCTGTAGCACTTGTTACTTTATACAAATAAAACATTTCTGTAGTTGCTTCCCTTAGCAGAAATGAACATTTGATACCATAGTATATTATTTCTTCTGCATTAGAGAAGAACTTTTCTAAATGTTGGGGAAAATCTTCACAGTCATTAGTCAACCAAGATTTACAATTTGCATTTATTCATATATGCCTAACTTGGAGGAGGGCATGGCAACCCACGTCAGTATTCTTGCCTGGAGAATCCCATGGACAGAGGAGCCTGGTTGGCTACAGTCCATAGGTCATAGTCAGACACAGCTGAAGTGACTGAGCACATAATATGCCTAAGGGCCATTCTGGGCTTTTCATATGTGTCTTTTCATAAAATACATATATAAAAATTTGGGGGTTTTGTTGTTGCTTAGTCACTAAGTCATGTCCCATTCTTTTGTGACCTCATGGACTGTAGACCTCCAGGCTCCTCTGTCCATGGGATTTCCCAGGCAAGAATACTGGAGCGGGTTGTCATTTCCTTCTCCAGGAGATCTTTCCAACTTGGGATCCAACTCATGTCTCTTGCATTGGCAGGCAAATTCTTTACATCTGAGCTCCTAGGAAGCCCTTAAATATGTTTACTAAAACAAAAACAGCCATTCACAACCATGGATAAGCCCATCTTTCTGGGATTCCATCATTTTGAACAATATAAGAAGTCACTTCAAGTTAAATAGAAAATTTTTTGAAGTCTTAATCTTTCATGTTAAATAATTTTATAGTTAATTAGACAAGGTAATGCAAACAATTTAAATTGGACAATGTTTTAAAGCAGCCCTATCAGAATCTGTATCCATAAGCCATTCACAACCATGGATAAGCCCATCTTTCTGGGATTCCATCATTTTGAACAATATAAGAAGTCACTTCAAGTTAAATAGAAAATTTTTTGAAGTCTTAATCTTTCATGTTAAATAATTTTATAGTTAATTAGACAAGGTAATGCAAACAATTTAAATTGGACAATGTTTTAAAGCAGCCCTATCAGAATCTGTATCCATATCTTCAGTCATCCAAATGGAATTTTATATACAAAGCCCCTGAAAGGAAAATTTTATCACTATCAACAACTTTCTCATTTAAATGAAAAAGCTAGAAAAATTCTGCTATGTTTTAATTAGCCAAAGAAGCCTCAGTTAAATGGACACTCAGCGGTTCCTTAGGAAAAACCATTCTTTTACAAGAAGTTGAATTCACTGTGCTTTATTTACTGAAAGGTTGTGATACATGTAATGTCTCAGACTTGTTCTTGGAAACCTAATCAGATGGTTAGATATGTTGACATTTTAGGATCTGTAGGAATAAATGCGTGAAGAAATTTTTCTAATCTAAACTTGACCTGCATGTTTTGTCAAACTCTACCCCAACCCATTTTACATATAGAATTGATCTCAGTATTTTGGGTTACTGGGTTCAGCAGACGTCAGGAAAAACAATAACTTTGTAGTAATCAGAATGTTACTAACTGTATATTATTCACTTTATAGTAAATACTGGTAAATACTGGTCAAATATATCCCTTTAAAAAATAGATGTATGAACGGACTTATTCTTCCTTAGACATACCTAGATGCATTTCATATATACTTTTATATCTGCTATGGAGAAAAACAGTAGAAAAATATCTTTCACATTTTTAATCTATGTTTGGCTTTCTAAAGCCAATTATAAAAAAAAGATGGGAAAGGATAAGCTATGTGTGATTAACTGCTGTCAGACATAGGTACTAAAATCAGAGTGAGTAAAAAGCACATGCAACTCAAATATTTTTGAATAACTTTTATATTCTGTATTTTTATCACTATGTCAATGCAGTCAACATTTTGGTTGATCTTCAATCCTTTTATATTTAAATATATAATTTGTCTTATTTGTAACGGCAAGTAAAAAGAGTAAACTTTCAGTGAACATTGGTTATTTATGTTATGTGCACTGAAACACTTTCTATGACAACATAATTTTTCCATAGGTTTGCCTACTGTACACTCTATGTGAAGATTATTCTATTATTTAATATATCCTTCCTTAATGTAAAGAGTCGATATGTTTCATTTGTGCTCTATGAATAATAAGATCA
Source organism: Oreotragus oreotragus (assembly GCA_006410675.1). Taxonomy (NCBI): domain Eukaryota; kingdom Metazoa; phylum Chordata; class Mammalia; order Artiodactyla; family Bovidae; genus Oreotragus; species Oreotragus oreotragus. The sequence continues at coordinate 79,938 of SJYX01006757.1, read as the reverse complement.
CAAGTTATTGAGGATGAAATTGTTAATCAATCTCACTCTTCTGTACATAGTAGGAATTATTCAGGAGATAACAGAGAAAATTTTTCAAAGAGATGTTCTATTCAAATAAGGAAATGATTTTCAGCTGGGAGCATATTCTCCCAGAAAAAAAACAAATTGTAACCTTTCCCCAAAGTCAAAGCATAATGGAGTACCAGATACATAAAGGCTTCAAGCCAAAGAATAACAACACTTGGTTAGTATCAGAATATTTGGGGTGGGGGAGGAATATAGACAGACTAAAACTGAGATTATTCTCCTAGACATACCTTTCTGAAAAATATCTCTAGTTCTTTATTAAAAGTGCACTTAAAAATTAGTATCAGAATCCCAACACATGCCTTTGTGAATTTTTTGAACCATATAGTAAAATGTATAAAATTTTATTATACTAAAGTAATAAAATCCAGAGTAAATGAATCTGGAGGAATCTGATCAACTTATAATAACAATCATGGAATCCTTAATAGAAAAATATATAAGAACTTTCCTTCATATGATGTTGCTTTAGAAGGTTTTTTTAAGGAATACTGACTCAATGGTTATTCTGAATATTTCTGTATAATCCTCTGCTGAAATTGGAGATGTCAGCCACTTTTTTTTGAGTGAAAACAATTTGGGGTGTTTATTAAAATCTCAATTAATTTAAACAAGTATTAATTTGGTTAAAGTAAAAAAATCATCTCTGGGTTTAAATATATTAGATTGTCTTCAAAACATAGTATGAATAAAATAGGCTTAAAATTCTCTCCTAGATATAATTTTTGAGAAAAAAAAATTATCACCGTCATTGTATCTATCATTTATGGAGGGCTTACTGTGTATCTGAAACTGATGAGCATTGCATTTACATCCATTATTTCATCTAATCTTAATCACAAAGTTTTCTGAGCTTTAACTTATTAAGTTAAACCTTATAAAATTACTAAAATTTTATAATTTTGACCTGAACATTGAAACTACAGATTGTGTAATAAAAATATAGAGATAGAATAATTTTGTTTTAGAGCATATTCTTGTTCATTTAATATGTAAGAAATCAGAAAATCACTTTTTTTTTTCTCTCCTAGAATCCTTTTTAAATACAATGCTACCGCGGAAAGTAAAATAGAAACTATGGATTTTGACATTAATTTTGGTTCTGATAAAGCTGTTTTCCAACCCAGGGGGGAAAGATTCTTGAAACACTTCAAATATCACCCCAGTCCTCAAAAGTGTTATTACAATATTTTATGCAGTCAGGCTAACAGCTGGATTGGACATATTTTGAAATGTATTTGGGACAGGAGGGCATAAAATGACAAGCACCACTGTGTAAAGTCTAAATTTATTGAGCTGAACATTATCAGAGAAACATCTGGGCAGGTTACCACAGGTGACTAAAATACTGTGCTAATGAGGGTAGCATCAAAGCTTAACACTCGTATAAGGTACTTTGCTTGGAGAGCAGAAACACTTCCCTCCAACCAGAGCTTGTTCTCCGAGCCTCAGCTGGCTCTCCAATGCACATAATTAACCTGACAAGGAAAGCTCAGGAGACAGACAGACTGATGCATCAAAATGCATCATTACATTAGGAAAAACAACTAAAAAGAGGTACCAAATACCACTTTGTGATCGTCTGCTAAATTAAAAATGCCAGTATAAAACTTTACAACTTTTTATTAGAAAAAATTTTAAGTATATATAGACAGAATTGAATCATGAATCTAAATATTCATCACTCTGTTTAAGCAATTATCAATGCATTTTCCAAGCTGTTTATTTATACTCCTCTTCCTTTTTGCCACATCCCTATCTAATTTTTTTGAAATAAATGCCAGATATTATATAATTTTATTTCTAATTATCTCAGTAAATATCTCTGAAAATTAAGAGGTATTTAAAAACACAATCATGATGTCATTATCATGCTCCCTAAAACTGATAATTTCTTAAAATTATCAAATATGTTTGTATTCCAGTTGCCCTAATTCAAATTAGGATCCATATTTCACAAGAGTCTTGAATCTTTTTATTCAAGGGTTCTTGAGTCTTTTGAGTCTTTTTATTTAAGGATTCTCCATTGTCTACCTTCATCTCTTCCTATAATCCAAGCATCAAAGAAAAACAAACTATGTTTTCCTAAGGTCTGGATTGTGATGAATCCTTTCACATTACTTAACATGTCCCTTTGCCCACTGTATTTCCTGTAAATTGGTAAACCTACAGAGCTGATCAAATTTATATAAAATTTGGCAAGAATCTGGTGTTGTGTACTTTAAACATCAACAACCTCAGATACACAGATGATACCACTTTAATAGGCAGAAAATGAAGAGGAACTAAACAGTCTCTTGATGAATGTGAAAGAGGACAGTGAAAAAGCTGGCTTGAAACTCAACATTCAAAAAAATGAAGATCATGGCATCTGGTTCTATCACTTAATGGAAAATAGATAAGGTAAATGTGTAAACAGTGTCAGTTTTCATTTTCTTGGGCTTCAAAATCAATGCGGATGGTGACTGCAGTCTCAGGATTAACAGATGCTTGCTCCTTGGAAGAATAGCTATGACAAATCTACACAGCATATTAAAAAGCAGAGACACCACTTTGCCAACAAAGGTCCATATACTCAAAGCTATGGTTTTTCCAGTAGTCATGTATGGATGTGAGAGTTGAACTATGAAGAAGGCTGAGCACTGAAGAATTGATGCTTTTGAACTGTGGTGCTGGAGAAGACTATTGAGAGTCCCTTGGATGGCAAGTAGATCAAGCCAGTCAATCCTAAGGGAAATCAATCCTGAATATTCATTGGAAGGACTGATGCTGAAGCTGAAGCTCCAATACTTTGGCCACCTGATACAAACACCAAGTCTTAGGAAAAGACTCTGATACTTGGAAAGTTTGAAGGCAGGAGAAGAAAGCAGCAACAGAGGATGAGATGGTTGGATGGCATTACCGACTCAATGGACATGAATTTGAGCAAACTCAGGGAGACACTGAAGCACAGAGAAGCCTGGTGTGCTGCAGTTCATGGGGTCACAGAGAGACAGACACGGCTTAGAGACTAAACCACAACAACTTTAAATAGAAGCCACATACCTGCCACCTCCTTCTCTCTTAGTGATATTACCAACTGCTACGTTCATTTATTATGTTCATTAGCGTTATGTTGCCCTGAAATTCATATATTGAAGCCTTAATCCCCAGTACTTCAGAATGCGACTGTATTTGGAGAAAGGGCCTCCAAAAGAGATAATTCAAGTTAAATGAGGTCACATGAGTTGTTCCTAATCTAATCAGAACAGTGTAATTATGGGTCAAGGATGTGGGAATACACAGAAAGACACCAGGGATACAAGCTCTATGAGGAAAGACCACCTAAGGACATAGGGAGAAGGTGGCCATCTGCAAGCAAAGGAGAGAGGCCTCAGAAGAAAGTGAACCTGCTGACACCTTGGACTTGGACTTCCAGCCTCCAGAACTGTGAGCAAATAAACTGTTTAAGCCACCCAGAGTGTGGTGCTTTCTTACAGTAGCCTTAGAGAACTGATGAGTTAGTAATGACAAAACGTCAAAGTTTAAATTATATCATTTCTTCTTAGATATNTTGGACTTCCAGCCTCCAGAACTGTGAGCAAATAAACTGTTTAAGCCACCCAGAGTGTGGTGCTTTCTTACAGTAGCCTTAGAGAACTGATGAGTTAGTAATGACAAAACGTCAAAGTTTAAATTATATCATTTCTTCTTAGATATGAGGAATATTGGAACAAAACCCCCTATTTTTCTTTATTCATTATTTGGTTAGCCTGAGGTAGGTTTTGTCTTCACACACACACAAAAATAAATTGGCTCATTAACACCCTTTAAAGAGGAATATATCATTATCATTCATGATTTAAACATATTTGGTGGTGAAATAATAAGTGCTCTGGCGTTCTGCCCTAAGATCAAGCCTGGGGCACCTGCAGAAACACAGATTCCAGAAACCTATATAACAGCACTGTGGGGATCTCCTGGGAAGGGGAAGCATATACTGAAGTGTTGTATCTGGAATATCTGTAGTTGCAGCCAAGGGATAGGGCAACTAAAACCAACAATGAAATAGATCAAAGTGTTTTAAATTCAGCTCATGCCTTTTCCATGTGTTGACTTGGAATACCATTGCCTAGTTCTTCCTTGCAGAAACCTGATGCAATTGCCCATAGCACAAATCAATTTATTGGGAGTGGGTCAGTGCAAAGAATAGCAGAACAGAACAAAAGTTTTGCTGGGATATGGAATTGAAAAATGCAGATACTGGTTGACCAGCTTTACACACTACTTAGCCCACACTTTCTCCCTCTAGACCTTTCAGTTCAGTTCAGTTCAGTCGCTCACTCATGTCCAACTCTTTGTGACCCCATGAACCGCAGCACACCAGGCCTCCCTGTCCATCACCAACTCTCGGAGTCCACCCAAACCCATGTCCATTGAGTCAGTGATGTCATCCAACCATCTCGTCCTCTGTCATCCCCTTCTCCTCCTACCTTCAATCTTTCCCAGCGTCAGAGTCTTTTCCAATGAGTTAGCTCTTTGCATCAGGTGGCCAAAATATTGGAGTTTCAGCTTCAATATCAGTCCTTCCAATGAACACCCAGGATTGATCTTCTTTAGGATGGACTGGTTGGATCTCCTTGCAGTCCAAGGGACTCGCAAGAGTCTTCTCCAACACCACAGTTCAAAAGCATCAATTATTCGGTGCTCAGCTTTCTTCACAGTCCAACTCTCACATCCATACATGAACACTGGAAAAACCATTGCCTTGACTAGACGGACCTTTGTTGGCAACCTCTAGGACTAGATTACAATCCAGTGATAATTCCCATTCCCATAGCTGTTTTTTCCTTTAAGATTTTAACATCTTATTTTTGATGTAGTGGCAAAAAGTGATTAACTGTAGTACTGTAGTATATGGTGTTCCCTTCCCTAGGGTTCATCACTTTTCTAAGCCTTGAATCTATGAAGAAAAACAGAGACTAAAGTGATTGTCTCTTATACGTTATTAGAAAGTATATTCTCAGACGAATATGAATCTACAAGCCAAAACAGTTATATATCTGAGGATTCAAAAGAAAACACAACAACCTGAACAATGCATTGTCAAGACTGTAAATGGCTTCAGATTTGACCCTATTTGCAAGCTAACATTATCTTGCCACAATTTCATGATGTAATCAGAAGGCACACTCTTGGGTCAGATACTATTTCCCATTGCAATAGCAGTATCTTCATTGGCACCTATTCCTCAAGCTCCAGGTCCTACAGGAGGGTTCGAAGAGGGCCAGGTGATGCCTCCAAAAGCAGTATGTTGCCTTAGAAGAGAGAAACCCTGAGCTTAGGGAACCCAAATCTTTTACAACTAGCAATAAACTTGCCTGCCATTTGCTTCTGAAGGAGATATTATTTTATTATACTGGACAGCAAACAAATCTGACCTTTGCTTTGGAGAAAGACACTATTTCTATCCTCCAAGGCTGTTCACTATACAAACATTTTTGAAAGAATAATTTAAAGACAGTCAGTGTCTCAGTTAATAACAGTTGCAAAAACCCTAGAGGCTCGTGAAAACCTGTCCTTCAACATATACAATGTGAAGCTTAAAGTAGAAGAATTTTGTTTCAGTATTTATAAGAGGGATATTCTGGGAGATAAACTATCAAAAAACTAAAGCTATTGATATACTCATAATGTGTACATACACACACACAATTTATTTGTGACCAGAATGAAAACCACCTGTTTCTGGATTAGGGTAATCTCCAGGGATGCATATAGGGAGGGCTTCATGGGCGATTTCAACTGGCTGACTCTTTAAATGACAAGGAAAGGTAAAATCATGTATTTATTCCAAAGTTAAACAAAGAAAATTGAAATATTACCTGGAAAAACTCAAATCATTAGTTAGGGCATACTAACCAAATAAATATTGACCCAGCTATATTTGTACCCCTCTATTTTAGGATAGGTGCAATTTCTGACCATACTATTTCCTCAGCTTATACACTTTTTTTTTTTTTTTACAGATTGATTGATAACATGAAGGGTTATTAAGCATAAAACAACTAGCACACTTGAGCACTCTTGCTATTACTGTTTCCATACATGTGGTCCACTGTTACCCTGCATTGTTTCTGAAATGGTGATGTGATTTAATCAAAATATGCTGCAATGATTGGAACCTGAACTTGAAAAGATAATATGATATAGTATTGCCTTCCTTAGGCACAAAGAAAAACACATTAAAAATGATATAATTTAAAATGAATTTTCTTCATCTACATGACAGCATCTGTTGGAATTATAATGACCTAACTTGACAGTGCAATCTAACTGTCCCAAGTATTTAAGTGAAAAGTGATATATAATAAATGCATGGTGGATTTTAAACCAAGAATTGGCATGGAAACAACAACTTGCCACTTAATACATGATAGCGTGAAACTATTCTCATAAGCTTCTGTAGTATATACAATTCTTTGAAAACCAAGCTATTGTTTCAAGCATTTCTAAATCTATTTCCTTTCAAATATTTTTATTATTTAAAAACAACAAACATTTGCTAAATGCTCTAGTGGCCTTCCCCAATTGACATTCGTCATTTCAATTACAGAACAGAAGAATAATTTTAGTGACCATTTTCTCAAATTTCCCAAGATTGGTACATGCTATCACTAGCACCAGTCAAGACTCATAGAAGAGAAGTTAGTTAATTATATCCAATGGATGCTTTAGTATTAAGCCTAATTCTCTGTGTGAGCAACACTGCTAAGGTTAACTACCGCAGTGAAGATTCACTTAGAGAAGATTTCAGACTCTTTCTGTCAATTAAGGTTCTGGGGAAATAACAAGATCCATTAATGAAGAAAAAGGCCATATAGAGTACAAAGATATATAAGACATAGTTCCTGTCCAGAGTTTATAACATCTTGTTGGTGAGATGATAAATGAGTATAAGTCAACAAATTACATTCTATGTAACTACACCATATATTGATAAAAATAAATGATTACTGAATCATAATATGAAGAGATTAAATAGATAGTCACATTACAATTTGCCAGCACAGAAACGACATTAAAGGAAGAAAATGTTTTATCCAGGTTGTGGGGGCAGGAGGGGGAACCTTAGTAAAGAGGTGTTATTTGAACTACATGTATAGAATGAATAAGAACAAAAGATATCAGAAAATTCTATTTGGAAGCATAGCGGAAGCAAAACCCCAAGTTTACATGTGATAAATATTAGCAAGTTCCAAGCTAAAGAAGGGATTAAAGAGATCATAAATGGTTCCTGTGGGGAAATGATGGAAAACAGGGTTGAATGCAGAAGGTAGGAAAGATTTTTCAGGACTCTGAAGGCTAGGAGATGGGTTTAAGGTGAGGTTAGAAAGAGTGAATCTTTTCAAGTGGACACTCATGTGTCTACCACCAAGCCTAATAAGGATTATGATGGCTTTTCCAAGGCCTTGGGTAATAATACAGGTGCTCAAAAGAGTATTATCTATTTACATATTATATACCCATCAAATTTTCAGTACTGGTTGGAAGTTGCAATTGTTCAGTCACTAAGCTGTGCCTGACTCTCAATCCTGTGGATTGCAGCACGTCATGCTTTCCTTCCTTCACTATCTCTCAGTTTGCTCAAACTTACGTCCTTTGAGTCAGTGATGCTATCCAAGCATCCTCTCCTCTGTCGTCCCCTTCTCCTCAGTCTTTCTCAGCATCAGAGTCTTTCTTAGCTTCAGGGTCTTTTCCATTGAGTCTGCTCTTCACACCTGGTGGCCAAAGTACTGGAGCTTCCACTTGCTTCAGCGTTAGTCCTTCCAATGAATATCCAGGACTGATTTCCTTTAGGACTGACCAGCTGATCTCCTTGCTGTCCAAGGGGCCCTCCATATTTTAAGCATATTTTCATAATTATCTTACAAACTGGGCATTATTAGTGAGGCTTTCAAAAGTTACTGCCTACCATTATATCACAGAAAGGTGCATCTGATTCCAATGCTATTTAAGCAAACAATATCCATGATGAAAACAATATTTATGGAAAATTAGTTCGGAAACAGAGTGGAAAATGCAATGAAGGAAGAACATACTACAGGCACAAAAATCACTTAAGAGACAAATAAATTTTCCATCAATGATTAAGCCCCAAAGAGAAGAGAAAATGAAAGGGAAATTAATTGATTAAATAATTAAGATTTAGAGAATAATGGAGAAAAGGTGGATATGTAATCATGAGATGTAACTGAAGATAGACCAACAAGGAAAAATTTGCAATCAGGGCAGTGGAATACAAGAAGAGGTCAGGAAAACAACAAAAATAATTTTTATAATAATTCTCATTGTCAAATGTGCATGCATAGCTCCATTTTTCTGGAAAGTTCTCCTCTCAGTCTTTTCCAGTTGCCACATTCTTAAAGACAAATTCAAAAGCTGTGGTACATATACACAATGGAGTGTTACTCAGCCATTAAAAAGAATACATTTGAATCAGTTCTAATAAGATGGATGAAACTGGAACCAATTATACAGAGTGAAGTAAGCCAGAAAGAAAAACACCAATACAGTATACTAACACATATATATGGAATTTAGAAAGATGGTAATGAGGACCCTGTATGCA
>SJYX01006757.1:55882-69907 GCA_006410675.1 Oreotragus oreotragus | reverse complement strand
GGGAGGGGGGTTCATGTTTGGGAGTTCGGGTACACCCATGGCGGATTCATATCAATGTATGCCAAAACCAGTAGAGTACTGTAAAGTAAAATAAATAAATAAATAAAAGTAATGGAAAACCTAAAAAAAAATTTTAATTTCCTGGTATAAAATACTCTTTAATATTTTCTGAAAGATGAATCTGTCCTGAGATCTTTTACATTTATATATTGCTATTTTATCATGTTACATTGTATAGTTACCATGGCTTACTAGTGTTTCTTTAACAGTCTACAATGAGGGTAGTGAAGGCAGGGACCCTTTGTTATATTTATATTAGAACACAAAGTATATGGGCTTCCCTTGTGGCTCAGTGGTAAAGAATTTTCCTGCTAATACAGGAGACACGTGTTCGATCCCTGGATTGGGAAGATCCCCTGGAGTAGAAAATGCCAACCCATTCCAGTATTCTTGCCTGGAAAATCCCATGGACAGAGGAGCATGGTGGGCTCTTCCATGGGGGGGCAAAGAGTTGGACATGACTAGGTGACTAAACAATATTCTTGACAAATATGATGCTTTAGTGCCTTTGATATTAAAAATAGCTATTTAAAAATTATTTTGAAATTATCTGGCTTTATCCAGTACCAATAATGCTTTGTACTCAAATACTTTCTGAATAAACAATCCAATGCGGCTTTCTATTTGATAGTAGGAGATAGACAGAACACACTGACATCCTGGTTCTGGATGCATTGTGTTTAATCCTGTAACTATATGTATGATTGTAAGACAAATACAGGTAAGTCATGTCATTTAAATATGCCAAAGGCTTTCATTTAAACTAATGTAGTTCATAAGAGGTTTATGAGCATCTACTGTGTGTCAAGAACCATGCACACAAATGGCAGTATAAAGATAGATAGGATCCAGTCTGCTTTCAAGGAAGTCATAGTCTAAAAGATAAATCACACGAGACAAATCATTAAACAAAGTATGACACACACAGTAATAAAGTTCCATATAAAAGATACGAAGATAAAGAGTATGGATCAGGGAGAACAAAAGAGAAAATGTAATATTTGACTTGTGCCTTAATATCTATGCCGAAAATTTTAAAGTAGAAAAGAGAGGGAAGAACACTCTGGTTTTCAGGGAATATTTGGAGCAAATTCAGTGAAATATTCAAGAAACAGTGAACAATTCCCTGTGCTTTGACCATCTGAGAAGTGTGTGTGTGTGTGTGTGTGTGTGTGTGTGTGTGCTGTGTGCATGTGTAGTACCAAGGAGTAAGGAGAGGAATGCTAAGTGAAAGCAATAGACAGAGACAGAGATTAGCAATTTAGGAGAAGCCCTGCATGCTTTTTAAAAGAAAACTGGTCTTCATTTATGAATCTGAAAGTTAGAGAGATTGTTAAGCAGAGAACACAGTAAGATCTGTGTTTGACAAATATATGTATTTGTTGTTTATGTGAAGGTGAACAGTAGGGTCAAGAATTAGAAGCAGAATATCAATCAGAAGGCAATAGCCCTAGGATAAGTTATTTGGGCTTAACCTAAGAAAATTTCAGTGGAGAATTAGCAGAAAGGAGAAGCACTTGAGATCCATTTCTGAAACAGAATCAATAGGCCTTTGTGCCAGATTGCAAAGCAGCATGAAGAGAATGTGCATTGGAGATGAATATCTGGGATGCTAATTTAGACAAATAGGTGGATTACATTTGGATCACATTTTCAAAACCTTAGTTTTCCTAAAGTGGATAATAATTTAATTCTAAAGATGCTCTTTGTGTTCATAAAACATCATGAACTATTTATTCTAAGAAAAAGAGAACGGCCTTATGTATACATTAATGTGGTGATAGAAAACTAATTTTAAAATGAAAGAGAATTTTCTAGGAGGCATCTATTTTGAAAAGGTTTATTTTTATATTTAACTCTATGTTATCTGGATATATTAAAATATTTTTATTTGTAAAACTAATTTTCAAGTATCTCTAGTCCTATCAAAAGTTGCCCATAGTTAAGAAGAACATATTTATCTCTCCTTCCTCAAAATTCTCCCTCTTTTATTCTGCCCCAAATTTTCTAGAATTACCAGGTTTTTAGTTATATATCATATATCTACTAGGTAGTGGTTACAACTTCACTATACCCTCTAGCTAGCTAAGAATTCACCATTACTTTCTTATTTGGATAAATTATAGATACTAATTGGGTTGAATTGGTGTTCTCGACTGAGACATTAGTATGTTCTGTCTTGAGAAGTTCCAGTTTGAAGATCTTCAAGCAAGGACACTTGATAAAATTCATTTTTGTGATAAAAAATATGGAATCACTAAATAAAATTGTATTGTTTTCTTTATTTTTTTCTCTAAAATAACTTCATGTCTTTATACAGTTTCTGTAATCACCTGTGTCCCCTGATAAATATCTGCTCTAATTCAATCAACCTCATGTTATTCTTTTTTCCAAAATATAATAAACCATTTAGCAGTAATTCAACCTAAGACTCACACCTATGACATTTAACTGAAGATCTCACTCAGTGCATTAGCTCATTGACATTAATCAACACTCTTCTTTGTATGTCTTTTTAACCAGCCTACATTTCACTTAACTGTTATTCAAGCCAACTCAAATTAATTTTGCAATCAAAATTTCACATGGCATTTTCTCCAGTACTTTGCTAGAAGTCAAGATGCATTATGCCTCCTCCACTCTGTTCATTTATTAAGGCTGTAAAGCTATCAAGAAAGAAACTAGCTTTGTCTGGCACACTTTGCTCTGTACTCACTTGTTCATTCTATTTATTTCTCATGGCTGTGCTTTTCTTTCAAATATGTGGTAGCATTTTCAGAATAATTTTTCATTTTTGTACTTTCTTATTTCAATCAATGATTAATTACATCTAAAAAATTAGTCATTTTTGTTTTAAAACATTTATAGTATTCTAAAAATAAGAAAAAGTATTAAACTTAAGGTTAAAAAAAAAGAGAGATAACTAATCTTTTGAGAAGGAAATGGCAACCCACTCCAGTATTCTTGCCTAGGAAATCCATGGACGCAGGAGCCTGGTGGTCTACAGTCCACGGGGTCGCAAAGAGTTGGACGTGACTGAACGACTTCACTTCACTTCACTTAAACTTTTGAGATAGTATGAGCTAGTGGACTTAATTTACAGAGACATAGTTGTAGGGAGGGGAGGAGCCTCTGTTGTGGGAAAGGGGCAAAGTCTCACCCAGATCTTTGTTCTCTTCCCTCATACGAACAAAAGCCTTAACTCACTGTGAGCTGTCCCAGGCACAGGTGAAAACCCACTGCAACTGAGGAAAGGATGAAAGATAAATAATCCAACTACTATATGAGGGGTAAAATCTCTCAGTAGCATCAAGCCTGCCAAATATTTAAGGCAACATTGAGGTTTCCATGAGGAGGACAGGCAGTGCCAAGGAGGAAGGCATCGACTCAGTCCAGGGATACAGGCCTGCCTAAGCCTACGATGGCTCCCCTGCCTCCACGGCCCAGCACTGAATAACAAGCAACAGCCCTCCAGCATCGAGAGGTGGGCAATAGTGTAAAAATACACTTTTGGAGTCACAGGCTCACAGGGAAATCTAATGTTGGGGAACTAGTATAATGTATCAGTTAGAGGATTTGAAGCCTGTGGAGCATTGAAGGCAATGAACAACAACAAAGCCTAAACCCAGGGACACTGAGTCTTGACTTAATTGACGTCTGTTATTGTTTAAGTTGCTAAGTCGTGTCCAGCTCTTTGTGACCCCATGGACTGCAGCACACTAGGCTTCCCTGTCCTTCACTATCTCCCTGAGTTTGCTCAAACTCGTATCCATTGAGTCAGTGATGCCACCTCACCATCTTGTCCTCTGTTGCCCCTTGTCCTCTCTCAATCTTTCCCAGCATCAGCGTCTTTTCCAAAGAGTTGGCTTTGGAATCAGGCCAAAGTATTGGAGCTTCAGCTTCAGCATTGGTCTTTCCAATGAATATTCAGAGTTGTTTCCTTTAAGATGGACTGGCTTGATCTCCTTGCTGTCCAAGGGGCTCTCAAGAGTCTTCTCCAGCGCCACAGTTCAAAAGCATCAATTCTTCAGTGCTCAGCTTTCTTTATAGTCCAACTCTCACATCCATACATGTTTACTGGAAAAACCATAGCTTTGACTCTCCAGAGCTTTGTTGGCAAAGTGGTGTCTCTGTTTATTAATATGCTGTCTAGGTTTATCATAGCTTTTCTTCCAAGGAAAATGCATATTTTAATTTCGTGGCTTCAGTCACTGTCCACATTGATTTTTTAGCCCAAGAAAATAAAATCTGACACTGTTTCCCACACTTTCCCCATCTATTTAACATGAAGTGATAGGACCAGATGCCATGATCTTCATTGTTTGAGTGTTCAGTTTTAAGCCAGCTTCTTCACTCTCCTCTTTCATCTTCATCAAGAGGCTCTTTAGTTCCTCTTCACTTTTTGCCATTAAAGTGTTATCATCTGCATCTGAGGTTGTTGATTTCTCCCAGCAGTCTTGATTCCAGCACGTGATTCATCCAGCCCAGTACTTTGCATGATGCACTCTGCATGTAAGCTATATAAGCAGGGTGACAATATATTAACACCCCACAATAAAAGCCACAGAAGGGGCATGCCATTTCCAGACATAAAAACTATTTGCCTTAGACTCTAGTCTCTTTGCACAATGTTCATCTCCCATTCAAACATTATAAGACACAAAGAAAGGCAAGCAAAATACACACCCATTGTTGAGAGATAAACCGGTCACTGAACCAGATGCATATATGAACCAGATGTTGGAAGTGAAAGATAGGATATTTAAAACAACCATGACTAATATGATGAAGGTTTTTACAGAAAAGGTGGACAATGTGCATGCTGCTGCTGCTAAGTCACTTCAGTCGTGTCCGACTCTGTGTGACCCCATAGACGGCAGCCCACCAGGCTCCCCCATTCCTGGGATTCTCCAGGCAAGAATACTGGAGTGGGTTGCCATTTCCTTCTCCAATGGACAATGTGCATGAACCAGTAGAAAATTTCAGCAAAGAGAGGGACTCTATTAGAAACAATCAAGTGGAAATTCTAGAAATAATAATATTAATAGTAATAATAAACACAGGAACTGATATGAAAAATGTCTTTGATGGGTTTCTCAGTCGATTTGACATAATAAAGACTTCATAAACTTAAAGAGGGGGGAAATTAATTAATATGAAACTAAGCAACATATAAAAAAGAAGGAATGGAATATAATTTCTAAAAACTGTTTGGAGGCAGCTAGTTTGGGTTCAATTCCAACTCTGCTATTTATCAACTTTAAGACTTTGAACAGCTTACATAAAATCCCTGTCTTTCAGCTTTATACCTCAGTAAAGGAAACAATGATCATACTTACTTCAGAAGGTTCTTGTGAGGACTCAATTAGTTGCATGTAAAATATTTAATAACTGTTTATGTTCCACAGTATTTACAAGTGTTGGCTACATTGTTACTGGAAAATCAAAAGTAAAGAATCCAGGGTAGCAATAATTATGTCAGACACAATGGAATTTGAGGAGTTATTAAATATTATAAAATGTTGCAAAAATACAGCCAATGAAACTTTAAACATGAAAAAAGGCAGCACACGTATATAAAGTAAAAATATTAGAAATACAAGAGAAATAAAGAAATGCATATAAAGAGACATGCACATATAGCTACAGACTGAAATGTATATGAGGTAGAAAAATTTAAATACCATTAGTTATCTATTACTGATAATATAAAAATAACTACATGAAAAATTTTAGTAATGTTATAATTCATATACTTCAATGACTAATTATAAAATAAATTTGTACATCCCACAGAGAAGAGCATATTTTTCAGTATCCATGGAATATAATTTATATTTGTCAACTGAAATAACTGCAAATATTTAAAAATTTTTTATAAAATTTTTTATAACATAAATAGGATAGTTCACATTTTATTACAAAAATGCAATAATAGGCATTAAAAACAGATACATATATATATTTAAGTGACTGAGAGATTTAAATACAGATCTCCGCCTAAAAACTGATATAAAAGGCTGCCTCAGGAATTTAGAAAACAGGAATATTGGAATACAAATCAAATCTTACATGGTGAAGCCAAAATGATTTCAGATGAGTATTCAAGTAAGTTCTATTTTAAAGTACAGAAAAATTAAAATAATTTTAAATAATAATTTTTAATAATTAAAATAATGCTTATTTAATAAGGAAGCCAGAGAAAATAGTAAAATAAATTCTTTTTAAAGTAAATAATGGAACTTATACAAGTCAGAAACTGATTATTAGAGGGAAGAAAACAGTGAAACTAATATGAAGAAATCTAAGAACAGGCTCTATTAAACCATTAATAAAATGGGCATGATTCTGATAAGACCAGTTAAGGATGAGGAAATATTATTAAAGCCACAAAGTTTTTTCATTAAGAAAAGGTTAGGCAGGAAAATCTTTATCAAAAGAAGGTTTACATAGTGAAAACCGGGTTAGAAAGACTAGAGAACATAACTTGTGACAGATAATTCCTACATTATTTTTTTTAAATTGTAAGGAATGAGAAAGAAGAAATTCTTTGTGCTGTGGTTTGACTGTATTATTGATCTCAATTTTCACACCTCTTGGCATCTATATGCCANGGGTTAGAAAGACTAGAGAACATAACTTGTGACAGATAATTCCTACATTATTTTTTTTAAATTGTAAGGAATGAGAAAGAAGAAATTCTTTGTGCTGTGGTTTGACTGTATTATTGATCTCAATTTTCACACCTCTTGGCATCTATATGCCATATGATAATGTCTTTCATGCTAACCCTGGGCCTGGCTATGTGATTTGCTTAGCCTAGTGAACAGCAGCAAACATAATGTAAGCAGAAGCTTTCCAATGCACATGGATGAGTTGACTTTCTCTCTTTTGGCCCCCTGACACCACCATGTCTGGACTAGAGAGCTAGGAGAGAGGAATCATCCCCACAAAGAACACCTTACATCAGTTCTCTCTCAGGTGACCCCACATGATGACCACACTAATTAATTTGAGCACAACAAACTGATCAGTCCATAACTCCTGGGAAACACTGTGTTGTGGCTTTAAGCACTAATTTAGGGATGGTTTCTTAATTATGATGTGATCCTAACTAATATTCTCCCCAACTGTCAAATACAGTCAAAATACCAGACATCAAAATCTGATAAAAATAACACAAAAAAGAAAATCTCCCTTCTGTAAAATTACCATATTAATAGTCATAGCATACCAAATCCAATATTATTTTATTAAGTAATTATAGTAACTAAATCTTATTTATCCAGAGATGATTCACTACTAGATCAAAGGGGAAAGAAAACTCATTTGAGCAGATGTTGAAGAAGAATTTGATGAAGTACAATCTAAACTTTTCTTAATTTTTAATATAAAGTTGAAGTGCAATTTCTTAACTTAATAAAATCATTCACCTAGAGCCAGACATCCTGGAGTGTGAAGTCAAGTGAGACTTAGGAAGCATTACTACAATCAAAGCTAGAGGAGGTGATGGAATTGCAGCTGAGCTATTTCAAATCATAAAAGATGATGGTGTTAAAATGCTGCACTCAGTATACCAGCAAATTTGGAAAACTCAGCAGTGGCCACAGGACAGGAAAAGATCAGTTTTCATTCCAGTCCTGAAGAAGGGCAATGCCAAAGAATTATCAAACCACCATACAGTTGAGCCTGTTTCACATGCTAGCAAAGTAATGCTCAAAATCCTTCAAGCTAGACATCAACAGTACATGAACCTAGAACTTGCACATGTACAAGCTGGATTTAGAAAAGACAGAAACCAGAGATCAAATTGCCAACATTTTTCGGATCATAGAAACAGCAAGCGATTCCAGAAAACCATGTATTTCAGATTCATAGACTATGCTAAGGTCATTGACTATGTGGATCATGACAACTATAGGAAATTCTTAAAGAAATGGATTAACAGACCATCTTACATGTCTCCTGAGAAACTGGTATTTAGGTCAAGAAGCAACAGAATCAGACATGAAACAATCGATTTGGTTCAAAATTGGGAAAGGTGTATGACAAGGCTGTATATTGTCACACTACTTATTTACTCTGTGCGACCCCATAGACGGCAGCCCACCAGGCTCCCCTGTCTCTGGGATTCTCCAGGCAAGAACGCATGACTGAGTGACTGAATAATGACAAAAACTAGCTTCTCATAAATTATCACATTACAATGAACAAATTATATTATAATCAGAAATAAGACAAAAGGGTATATTTTGCTACTATTATTTAATATTGTGGATGCAACAGCTAATTAGGTTTGATAAGAACAAAACAAGAAAAAATATTTAAAGATGGAGCTCATCATCATTTCTTATTGAGGATATAATTGCCTGCCTGGAATACACAAAAGGTTGGTGACTTTTTCTAAATTAAAGGAAGAATTATTTTAAAGATGTTTCTTTCTTCAGAATTAATCTAAAAATCTGATGCAAGACCAATGAAATTATCTTAAGGGCTTTTGTTGCTGCTGTTTTTAACATAATTAAAAAATTCTAAAACACCTCTGAAACTGAAAAATCAAAGTAGTTAAAGAATGCTTCAGAAGTTAAAAATTTTATAGTGATATAACCTATCGATATTGTATTTAATATACATCATTAATTTTCTATAATAAAAACTCTATGTCAAAATAGAAAAAAAATATAAAACACGTAAGCACAAACTAATTTAACAGATGAGAAGATGGGAAAGAAAGGATTACTCAGTAAATGATATTTGAACAACTTAAATTTTGACAAAATAATGTTAGGTTCTTCTTCACATTTACTTTAAACATAATTGAAGTATTTTAAATAGCTAAAAATATTTAAATATAACATTATATTGCTACAGAACATGTAAGATTATATTCACATAAATTTGGAGACCAAAAGGAAGACTTTTTAAAATATCAGCGATAGAGAAGGAACTCTAAAGTACAAGATTAATGATTACATAAAAAACTGAAAGGTTTTTTATCATAAGAAACAACATATGAAGAATTAAAGGATAACTGACAAGTTGAGAATAAATATTTTCAACATATAATGTATACAGCATATTTTATTTTTAATGTACAAAGGGTATTTTCAAGTTAATATGACAAGTGATCAAACAAAGACAACTAGGGCAAAATATTCAGCAGCATTTTTAATCAAAGAAATGCATTTAAAGCAATATTAGTATAGCTTTTTACTTTTTACAGAAATTTATTTATTTGAACTGGAGGCTAATTACGGTACAATATTGTAGGGGTTTTTGCCATATGTTGACATGAGTCAGCCATGGGTGTACATGTGTCCCCCATCCCGAATCTCCTTCCCACCTCCCTCGCCATCCCATTCCTTAGGGTTGTCTCAGTACACCGGCTTTGAGTGCTCTGTTTCATGCATTGAATTTGGACTGGTCATCTATTTCATATATAGTAATATACACGTTTTGATGCTATTCTCTCAAACCATCCCACCCTTGCCTTCTCCCACAGAGTCCAAAAGTCTGTTCTTTATATCTGTGTCTCTTTTGCTATCTAGCATATAGGGTCATCATTACCATCTTTCTAAATTCCATATATATGTGTTAATATANCCAGCATTGAACCTGGACTGGAAATTTGTTTCTTATATGATATTATACATGTTTCAATGCCATTCTCCCAAATCATCCCACCCTCTCCCTCTCCCACAGAGTCCAAAAGACTGTTCTATACATCTGTGTCTCTTTTGCTGTCTCGCATACAGGGTCATCATTACCATCTTTCTAAATTCCATATATATGTGTTAATATACTGTATCGGTGTTTTTCTTTTGGACTTACTTCACTCTGTATAATAGGCTCCAGTTTCACCCACCTCATTAGAACTGATTCAAATGCATTCATTCTAATGGCTGAGTAATACTCCATTGTGTATATGTACCACAGCTTTCTTATCCATTCGTCTGCCCATGGACATCTAGGTTGCTTCCATGTCCTGGCTATTGCAAACAGTGCTGTGATGAACATTGGGGTGTACGTGTCTCTTTTTCACTTCTGGTTTCCTCGGTGTGTATGCCCAGCAGTGGGATTGCTAGGTCGTACAGCAGTTCTATATCTAGTTTTTTTTTTTAAGGAATCTCCACACTGTTCTCCATCGTGGCTGTACTAGTTTGCATTCCCACCAACAGTGTAAGAGGGTTCCCTTTTCTCCACACCCTCTCCAGCATGCATTGCTTGTAGACTTTCGGATCTTAGCCATTCTGACCGGCATGAGATGGTACCTCATTGTGGTTTTGATTTTCATTTCTCTGATAATGAGTGATGTTGAGCATCTTTTCATGTGTTTGTTAGCCACCTGTATGTCTTGTTTGGAGAAATGTCTGCTTAGTTCTTTGGCCCATTTTTTGATTGGGTCATTTATTTTTCTGGTATTGAGCTGCATGAGCTGCTTGTATATTTTTGAGATTAATTCTTTGTCAGTTGCTTCATCTGCTATTATTTTCTCCCATTCTGAAGGCTGTCTTTTCACCTTGCTTACAGTTTCCTTCATTATGCAAAGCTTTTTAATCTATGGAATTAGCAAAAATAGACTTCTCTACTCTAATCCATAGAGAAGTTTATTTTTACCAATTCTCTGTTATAACCCATGGGGATTCCTAGGTGGCACAGTGGTAAAGAATCCATCTGCCCATGCAAGAGATGCAAGAGATGTGAGATTGATCCCTGGGTCATGAAGATGCCCTGGAGTAGGAAATGGCAACCCACTCCAGTATTCTTGCTTTGAGAATCCTATGGACAGAGGATCCTGATGGCCTACAGTCCATGATGTTGCAGAGTCAGACACAACTGAAGAACTGAGCGTGCATGTTCATTCTAATCCATACAGCTATTGTTTTCTTTTAAAAACAAAAGAGGGAATATTCCCTTCCTGTTGTTTCATCTACATTCAGTATTTCTGTAGCTTTAAGATTCTGTCATTCCCAACTTCATATCACCTAAAGATGTGATCAGTATGACACAACTTGTATGTTTCAATAGTTGGTCCCTTTAATGTCTAAATAGCAGAAGATTTTCACTTCCCTTGTGGCTCAGCTGGTAAAGAATCTGCCTGCAATGCAGGAGACCTCAGTTCGATCCCTGGGTTGGGAAGAGTCCCTGGAGAAGGGAAAGGCTACCCACTCCAGTATTCTGGCCTGGAGAATTCCATATACTCTATAGTCCATGGGGTTGCAAAGTCTTGGACACAACTGAGTGACTTTCACTTTCAGCATAAGACTTTTCACTTTATTACCGAAAATTATTAACACTGTTTAGAGAACCCATGACAATATGAGCTCAACAAGAACAAGATAAACCAAATAATCTCACTGAAAATCAAATTGTGTCACTGGACAGGTAGATCTTGAATCTGAAGATAACTCCTAGATTTAATATTTTTTTCTATTCATTATAATATGGAAAGATCATCAACCTTGTAGAGTTGGTTTAAGGAGTAACTGAATTAATACTTTATTGAGTGCTTGGCATACATAAGTATTTAATAGCTATAACAAATCAGTAATAATTTAAAACTCTCAATTTCAAGTCTTCACAATAATATAGGATATAATCAAAGTAAGTAGGTGCATTCTCTCAGATATGGAAACATTTTCTTTCTTTCCTGTCTAAAGAAAAGTTAAATGAAGTAGAGCAGCACAGTTTCCCCTGGTCATCTGTTAATGTCACCTTCAGTCTCAAGCAGTAGAGCCTCCTCTTTTTATTATCCTTCTTGGCGTGCTAAGTCGCTTCAGTCGTGTCTGATTTTTGGCGACCCTATGGACAGTAGCCCACCAGGCTCCTCTGTCCATGGGATTTTCCAGGCAAGAATATTGGATAGGGCTGCCATTTCCTTCTCCAATTATTCTCCTTTATTTGAATAGAATTTTAAAGATTATTTTTTATATCCTTTGGAATTTTTCTCAGTTCCGTTTTTGCTTTAAACTCACTGGAACTTTTCTTAGGTGTCTCTGTTAGTCTGCTGTAATCATCCTTGCTTATATAACACTGCTTCCATAATTTTACATGGTCTCATGTTCCTGGGCAAGCTCCCTGGACAACTTTCCTGATTTCTTTCGGTATCCCAACATTTTCTTCTTTATTGGCACCATCTGTGATTGCATGGCATGAAGACCACTTTTGACAGTCTCCCTTTGTGGCATCTTCCCTTTTTCATACATAGACTCCTAATCATTCTTAGTGCAAGCTCTGTAAAACACGGATTTTTACCATCTAGCAGTTTCCAACTTTTTGTGCCACTCCTTCTCTGCCTTTCTCATACTGTAGGAGTAAATGATAATTTTTTCCAGAGTTACTGGTATTTTTTATTCTTTAATAACTTTATTTCTGATCTAGTGACAGATTCCCCTATTCAGTTCAGTTCAGTCACTCAGTCGTGTCCGACTGTTTGCAACCCCATGAATCGCAGCATGCCAGGCCTCCCTGTCCATCACCAACTCCCGAAGTTTATCCAAACTCATGTCCATTGAGTCAGTGATGCCATCTAACCATCTCACTCTCTGTCATCCCCTTCTCCTTCTGCCTTCAATCTTTTCCAACATGAGGGTCTTTTCAAATGAGTCAGCTCTTCACATCAGGTGGCCAATACTGGAGTTTCAGCTTCAACATCAGTCCTTCCAATGAACACCCAGACTGATCTCCTTTGGGAAGCACTGGTTGGATCTCCTTGCAGTCCAAGGGACTCTCAAGAGTCTTCTCCAACACTACAATTCAAAAGTGTCATTTTTTTCGGCACTAAGCTTTCTTTACAATCCAACTCTCATATCCATACATGACCACAGGAAAAAACATAGCCTTGACTAGATGAACCTTTGTTGGCAAAGTAATGTCTCTGCTTTTGAATATGCTATCTAGGTTGGTCATAACTTGCCTTCCAAGGAGTAAGTATCTTTTAATTTCATGGCTGCAATCACCATCCTCAGTGATTTTGGAGCCCAGAAAAATAAAGTCTGACACTGTTTCCCCATCTATTTGCCATGAAGTGATGGGACTGGATGCCATGATCTTCGTTTTCTGAATGTTGAGCTTTAAGCCAACTTTTTCACTCTCTTCTTTCACTTTCATCAAGAGGCTCTTTAGTTCTTCTTCACTTTCTGCCATAAGGGTGGTGTCATCTGCATATCTGAGGTTATTGNGGATGCCATGATCTTAGTTTTCTGAATGTTGAGCTTTAAGCCAACTTTTTCACTCTCCTCTTTCACTTTCATCAAGAGGCTCTTTAGTTCTTCTTCACTTTCTGCCATAAGGGTGGTGTCATCTGCATATCTGAGGTTATTGATGTTTCTCCTGGTAATCTTGATTCCAGCTTGTGCTTCATCCAGCCCAGCATTTCTCATGATGTATTCTGCATATAAGTTAAATAAGCAGGGTGCATATGTACTCTACATATAAGTTAGATATAGACTTGACGTACTCCTTTCCCAATTTGGAACCAGTCTGTTGTTCCATGTCCAGTTCTATCTCTTGCTTCCTGACCTGCATACAGATTTTCAAGAGGCAGGTCAGTTGTCTAGTATTCCCATTTCTTTCAGAATTTTCCACGGTTTACTGTCATCCACACAGTCAAAGGCTTTGGCATAGTCAATAAAGCAGAAGTAGATGTTTTTCTGGAACTCTCTTGCTTTTTCGATGATCTAACAGATGTTGGCAATTTGATCTCTGGATCCTCTGCCTTTTCTAAATCCAGCTTGAACATCTGGAAGTTCACAGTTCACGTATTACTGGAGATCAGTGAAGAAATAACTCCAGAAAGAAAGAAGAGACAAAGCCAAAGCAAAAACAACACCCAGCTGTGGATGTGACTGGTGATAGAAGCAAGATCTGATGCTGTAAAGAGCAATGTTGCATAGGAACCTGGAATGTTAGGTCCATGAATCAAGGCAAATTGGAAGTGGTCAAACAGGAGATGGCAAGAGTGAA
>SJYX01006757.1:35040-55846 GCA_006410675.1 Oreotragus oreotragus | reverse complement strand
AGTTAAGGAATGATGCTAAAGCTGAAACTCCAGTACTTTGGCCACCTCATGTGAAGAGTTGACTCATTGGAAAAGACTCTGATGCTGTGAGGGATTGGGGGCAGGAGGAGAAGGGGACGACTGAGGATAAGATGGTTGTATGGCATCACTAACTCGATGGACATGAGTTCTGTCTCTTATACACATCTAGATGTGTATAAGAGACAGCCATTAGATCTACTACTGTGGGCAAGAATCCCTTAGAAGAACAAAAGGGTCTGAAATACAGTACTTGGATGCAATCTCAACAACAACAGAATGATCTCTGTTCATTTCCAAGGCAAACCATTCCATATCACAGTAATCCAAGGGTATGCCCCAACCAGTAATGCTGAAGAAGCTGAAGTTGAGCGGTTCTGTGAAGACCTACAAGACCTTTTGGAACTAACACCCAAAAAAGATGTCCTTTTCATTATAGGGGACTGGAATGCAAAAGTAGGAAGTCAAGAAACACCTGGAGTAACAGGCAAATTTGGCCTTGGAATAGTAATGCTGAAGAAGCTGAAGTTGAGCGGTTCTGTGAAGACCTACAAGACCTTTTGGAACTAACACCCAAAAAAGATGTCCTTTTCATTATAGGGGACTGGAATGCAGAAGTAGGAAGTCAAGAAACACCTGGAGTAACAAACATATTTGGCCTTGGAGTACAGAATAAAGCAAGGCAAAGGCTAATAGAGTTTTGCCAAGAAAACACACTAGTCCCTATTCATGCGGTACCTTTTCCATAGGTTGCCATGCTTCGTATGAGGTGAACTCTATAACTGGACATCCTTGTTTAATTTGGAGAAGTTCATTTTCTGCAAAGACAGCCATTCACAGCCCAACCAGCTGTTCATCAGCACCTTTTGATAACACTCTATCCAACCAGAGTGCCGCCATATACCAGATAGTGACTGGCTTCTCTAATCAGATTCTCACTTTCACTCTGTCTCTCTCTTTCTTTTTTCTTTTTTTTTTTTTTTTGCATGAGAGGGAGTTAATTAGTTAAGAGTTAAAAGAAGGAACAGAGAGAAACAGAGACCAGAAGAGTTTAGTCCTAAATATATAGTGGGTTTGTAGTGTCATTGTTTGCTTATCTTCTGAGCTGCTGCTGGTCCTAAATGGTGACAAAGTATAGTTGAGCAACTATTACAGTGGGTTTTTTGATTCTGAAATTTTTTCAGTTATCACCATGATAGTTCTGTTCCCTACAACNAGAGACCAGAAGAGTTTAGTCCTAAATATATAGTGGGTTTGTAGTGTCATTGTTTGCTTATCTTCTGAGCTGCTGCTGGTCCTAAATGGTGACAAAGTATAGTTGAGCAACTATTACAGTGGGTTTTTTGATTCTGAAATTTTTTCAGTTATCACCATGATAGTTCTGTTCCCTACAACTAGAAAAAGAGCCTAATGAACATATTGAAATTTGAAATATAATTTAAAATACTAGTCCGACAAATAATAGTTATACAGCTTGTAGTATCTGTCATAGTTGTTGACAAGATGAGTAGGTTGATGCTATTTTTTTTTTTTTAGCTCTTCTAGTGGGGATGGAGATAATCACTTATCTACAGAATTTTAGATGATCTTAAATGGCACCAGTATAATTGCTGTTGTTCCGTCTCTGGGTCTTGTTGACTCTTTTTTGACCCCATGGACCACAGCACGCTGGGCTTCCCTGTTCATTACCACTCCCGGAGCTTGCTCAAGTTCATGTCCGTTGAGTCCGTGATGCCATCCAGCCATCTCATCCTCTGTCTCTCCCCTTTCTCCTCCTGCCCTCAATCTTTCCCAGCATCAGTCTTTTCNTTTTTGACCCCATGGACCACAGCACGCTGGGCTTCCCTGTTCATTACCACTCCCGGAGCTTGCTCAAGTTCATGTCCGTTGAGTCCGTGATGCCATCCAGCCATCTCATCCTCTGTCTCTCCCCTTTCTCCTCCTGCCCTCAATCTTTCCCAGCATCAGTCTTTTCCAGTAAATCAGCCGTTTGCACCAGGTGGCCAAAGCACTGGAGCCTCAGACCTTCCAGTGAATATTCAGGGTTGATTTCCTTTAGGATTGACTGGGAGAGTTGGAATTATCCTTCAAGATTAGGAATTCTTGATCTGGGATCCACAGGGGGCTTCTGAGATTCTAGACAATGCTGAATTTGCACACACGGTTTGTTGCGTGTATCCTTGAGCATGTCTCTTTTTTCACATACTTGATAGTTTACACTAGCTATTCCACAAGACAGTTAAGTACAAAACGGTTAAAAACCTCACTGCCTAATTTTACAGATAAAAATATCAGTCAGAGTAATTTACCCACAATCTAGCAATCTGTAACTACTAGAGACTAGGTTTCTTTCATTCTTTCATTAAAAATTTATAAAATACAGTAAAAAAGAAAAAGAAGAAATGCTTTTAACGTGTAAGGACAAACACCATTAAAATTTTTCTATTTCTTACCAGCAGTATACATTTGGGTTCAGAATAGCACCTTTGAAAATACATATTCATATATTGCTTTCTAATAGACTTGTACAACAATCTAGAATAGTGAATATTTTATCACCAGAACTAGTTATTCTTTTAAAAATATATATTTTGGCTAACTTGGTAAAAGTTCAATAGTGTCTCATTGTAGTGTGTGTTTATTATTAGTGAAGTAAAATGTTTTATTTATTTTTTTATTTCTGTTGGAAATATGTCTCTTGTCTGTCTTGTCCATTTACATGAAGAACCCAGTTTTCTTAGCTGTCCATCCAATCTTGTTAAGAAATCTTACCACAGGAGAAAACTGTCTTGTCCATTTACATGAAGAACCCAGTTTTCTTAGCTGTCCATCCAATCTTGTTAAGAAATTCTACCTCAGAAGAAAACTATAGGAGAAAGCAAGGTTTCTGTTTATCTCCTGGATTTGTTCTTGCATTCTCAGTAGATCTTTGCTTTGCAATCATCTGACAGGTTTGTTAAAGTGTAAATACCTGGGTCCTACCCAATGTCTACAGACTCCAAATATCTAGGTATGGGGTGTAAGATATTAAATATAAAGTGTGTGTACCATTATACTTTTTACTAAAAGTCTCTTTCTTTATGAAACCCAGGTTATCTCTCTTCTATGAGGTGATTTTGCCTTTATAAAGTTTAATTTCTGCTTCAGGATTAATAAACTTGATATAAAATTACAGATCTACCAGTGACCAGCTTTGTAAATATCCTTAACTTCTATGAACTTCTCTTTATCTATAAAGAGGTGATTATAATCCTAGCTCATGTGTTTATTTTGAAGGGTGAGCTAATCTACACAAGTATACTGTAAACGGTCAGATAAATGTTGGATATATTTTCTTGTTCTAATTATTTATCGTATGGTAATTTTGGCTGCCTCACTTCCTTTGTAATGCCAGGAAGTCTGAAACAGCTTTGGGCACAGTATCAACACTCGATAATTATCTACAGATTGATTACCATCTCGAGGTACATCAAAGACTGCTTTAATATGAGGTGGTGTTCATTGTGGTCTGGGCTCCGACTAATCATAATGGATACTCCTTAAGCAATTCCTGTGCAGACTGAAAGTCAGCCATGCTTCTATTAACCCTCAGACTGTAATG
Source organism: Oreotragus oreotragus (assembly GCA_006410675.1). NCBI lineage: Eukaryota > Metazoa > Chordata > Mammalia > Artiodactyla > Bovidae > Oreotragus > Oreotragus oreotragus. The sequence continues at coordinate 52,227 of SJYX01006757.1, read as the reverse complement.
AGTCATTCAGTTCTTTTCACTGAGTACCTACTGTGTGCCAGGAACCGCAGCAGACGGTAAAAGTACATTAGTGAGCACAATGGACAAATCCCTTCCCTCTCAGTCCCTTCTAGATGAAATGGGTATCACAGAGCAATTACACATGATATCTTTTAACAGTTCCTTGAAGAAATTCCATACATGTGGACGACATCCCATCAGACTGTTATCAGACAATAAGAGAAATTCAACACACAAAAAGAGTGAAATGTAGCTATCAATTTCAGAAGGATGGAATTAGTAAGAGCTATTCCTTTTTGAATTATGCCCAGTCAAACCAGGATATGATCTGGCAAGACAGTAGAGTGGATTATCCAGTTGAAGCTCTCAGGCTCGACTGAAGCTCTGAGTCCTCAGGGAGCCCACCTGCACAAACTCATACTCTGTCTTAGCTCCAGTCTAGTCTTTACGAAGGAAATTGTCCCGGTTTGGCCAGATTCTGAAACCTCAAATGAGTAGAACTTTCCTCTATTCTTTTATAGTGAGCACAGTTCTTCCTTAATTTCAATTCATTTAAGAAAATGTTTTATTGTTTAGGACAGAGGAAGGAAGTCTAGCATCCAAATATCTTAATCATAAAATATGATAAAGACTAGTTGTAGCAGACAGTTAAAAAAAATTTATCATATCTTACATTTGCATGCTTTAAAGACTTGTGAACTTATATTCTTCAAAATAATTTTGCAGTTTTTCACAAACACAAAAGGGGAGATGTTTTTTCATGAAGAAATTGCATTATTAATTTGTATGTGAACATGATAAATCTCCAGTTACAAATCAATTACTACCCACATTCACACCAATGAGGGTTATGTTAGGGACAAAAGAGAGTGTTAGAGAGCACCCAACAAAGAATAATAAGCCAGGGAAACTTCTTGGAGGAAGTGAGGTCTCAGATGCGACCTGACAAAGTGAGTGAGAGTTAGCTTTCCAAAGAGAGAAGCAGTTAATTTTATATTAGGGGATATCATTGAATGTTCCTAGGAATAGAAAGTACTTAAGCTGTATGGGCTCGATAAAGGACAGAAATGGTATGGACCTAACAGAAGCAGAAGATATTAAGAAGAGGTGGCAAGAATACACAGAAGAACTGTACAAAAAAGTTCTTCACAACCAAGATAATCACGATGGTATGATTACTCACCTAGAGCCAGACATCCTAGAATGTGAAGTCAAGTGGGCCTTAGAAAGCATCACTACGAACAAAGCTAGTGGAGGTGATGGCATTCCAGTTGAGCTATTTCAAATCCTGAAAGATGATGCTGTGAAAGTGCTGCACTCAATATGCCAGCAAATTTGGAAAACTCAGCAGTGGCCACAGGACTGGAAAAGGTCAGTTTTCATTCCAATCCCAAAGAAAGGCAATGCCAAAGAATGCTCAGACTNGTGAGTCTGATCTTTAGGCCCACCTAGCTCCCTGAAGTACATCTTAACACTTTCCTTTGAACCTCATTGGCTACTATTTTTTTCATGACTTCCATTGGAAGCTCTTGACAATTCTGCTTTATTTCTGTCCTTGTCTGCTTCAGTTAATCACAATATATCCTTGCTACATGCACTCAAGTTTTGACAAACTGATGGGGATGAAGTCTCAGGGAGGCAGACTTGGAATTAGAGTAGCTAATGAAGCTTTAATCCAAACATCTTCACTGTACACTGTCTAGACTAAAACTATTTTTTATTACAACAATAAGGACAAAAATGATCTTCCTCTAATAGGAATGCATATCCTTTGCTTCATTTTCCTTATCCTAGTAGTTGCTGCTGTTGTTATTCAGTTGCTCTGTTGTGTCTGACTTTTTATGACCCCATGTACTGCAGCACACCAGGCTTCCCTGTCCTTGTTTGATCTCCTTCCAGTTCAAGGGACTTTCAAAGGTCTTTCCCAGCACTACAATGTGAAAGAATTAATTCTTAGGTGCTCAGCACAATTTGAAAGCATCAATTCTTCAGTGTTCAGCCTTCTTTATGGTCCAACTCATATCTGCATGTGACTATTGGAAAAACCATAGCTTTGACTATACGGACCTTTGTAGGCAGTAATGTCTCTGCTTTTCAATACACTGTTTAGGTTTGTCATAGCTTTCCTTCCAAGGAGCAAGTGTCTCTTAATGCATGGCTGCAGTCACCATCTGCAGTGATTTGGGAGCCCAAGAAAATAAAATACGTCACTGCTCTACTTTTCCTCCTTCTATTTGCCATGAAGTGATGAGACTTAAGGCCATGATCTTTATCCATTAAATGGTGATCATTACAGATGTATGATCATAAGATCGTTATGGAGATTAAATGAGATAATATAAAGTGACAGAGCATGCCTGACATATGTTGAGGGCTGTCATTTCTATCTGACAACTGTGCCTGGCTTGGAAATGTAGTGTGCAGCAATAGAATGCCTGTGAGCATCAGAGACAGGTATTAAGTCTTCTTCAGTCTGGCTACTTATTAGCTATGTGGCCTAGGAAATGATTTCATATTTGACCTTCTGTCTTTTTTTGTGTGTAAAATTATGATGCTGTGCTTAGTAGTGTCTGACTCTTTGTGACCCCACGGACTGTAGCCCACTAGGCTCCCCAGTCCATGGGGATTCCCTAGGCAAGAAAACTGGAGTGGGTTGTTGTGCCCTCCTCCAGGGGATCTTCCCAACCCAGGGATTGAAACCAGGTCTCGCACACCATGTGAGCTACCAGAGAAAACCCAGGAATACTGGGGTGTATAGCCTAACCTTTCTCCAGGGGAACTTCCCAACCCAGAAACTGAATCAGGGTCTGCTGCACTGCAGGTGGATTCTTTATCAGCTGAGCTACCAGGGAAGGTATTATGAGACGAGTATGGATATCACAGGACTGATGGGAGAATTAGGGTGTGGCAGAGCAAGCTGGTCAGTCCTAAAGGAATTCAACCCTGAACAGCCACTGGAAGGACTACAGCGGAAGCTGCAATACTTTGGCCACCTGATGAAAAGAGCAAAATCATCGGAAAAGACCCTGATGGTGGGAAAGACTGAGTGCCAAAGAAGGAGGTGGCAGAGGATAAGAAGGCTAGATAGCATTACTCATCCAGCGAACGTAAATTTGAGCAAACTCTGGGGGATACTGAAGGACAGAGGAGCCTGGCGTGCTGCAGTCTATGGGGTCATAAAGAGTCAGACTCGACTTAGTAATTGAACAACAGAGTAAGAGTGTAAAGTGTGGGACACAAAATAAACACTCCTCCATTGGAAGCTGTTAATGTTTCTAAGACTCTCCCTGTTCTCAAGTGTCTTATCATACTTGGGAGGAAACATCAGGCTGTGATTAAGATCTTTGCTCTAAAGTTAGGTTTAGGTTTAAATTATGGCTCTGATCATTACCAGTTTGTTAACTTGGGGAAGTTTCTTAAACTCTCAATCTCTCATTCCTCATCTACAAAATAGATATTTATACAATATCATTGTAAGATAATAGTCAAAGCTACGGTTTTTCCAGTAGTCATGAATGGATGTGAGAGTTAGAACATAAAGAAAGCTGAACACTGAAGAATCGATGGTTTTGAACTGTGGTGTTGGAGAAGACTCTTAAGAGTTCCTTGAATCAGTTCTAATGAGGGGGATGAAACTGGAGTGTATTACACAGAGTGAAGTAAGCCAGAAAGAAAAACACCAATACAGTATACTAACGCATATATGTGGAATTTAGAAAGACGGTAACGATAACCCTGTATGCGAGACAGCAAGAGACACAGATGTATAGAACAGTCTTTTGGACTCTGTGGGAGAGGGAGAGGGTGGGATGATTTGGGAGAATGGCATTGAAACATGTATAATATCATATAAGAAACAAATCGTCAGTCCAGGTTCAATGCATGATACTGGATGCTTGGGGCTGGTGCACTGGGATGACCCAGAGGGATGGTACGGGGAAGGAGGAGGGAGGGGGCTTCAGGATGGGGAACATGTGTACACCTGTGGCAGATTCATGTTGATGTATGACAAAACCAATACAATATTGTAAAGTAACTAACCTCCAATTAAAATAAATAAATTTATATTTTTTTAAAAAGAGTTTGTTGGACTGTAAGGAGATCAAATCAGTCAATCTTAAAGGAATTCAGTCCTGACTACTCACTGGAAGGACTGATGCTGAAGCTGAAACTCCAATACTTTGGCCACATGATGCAAAGAACTGACTCATTGGAAAAGACTCTGATGCTGGGAAAGATTGAAGGCAGGAGGAGAAGGAGATGACAGAGGATGAGATGTCTGGATGGCATCACTGACTCGATGTACATGAGTTTGAGCAAGCTCTGGGAGTTGGTGATAGACAGGGAAACCTGGTGGGCTTCAGTCCCATGGGGTCACAAAGAGTCAGACATGGCTGAGCAACTGAACTGACTGAACTGACTGATTGTAAAATAAAATGAAATAATCTAAATAAAGAGCTTAGCACAATGCCCAGAGCATCATACCTGCTCTTCCTGTTATTATTTTTACTCCATTTTCATGAAACATATTTCTGACTATATTCTGTAGATTTGCCTACAAAAATAAAATACAGTTAATAATGGACATCAAATTTCCAGTCAGCTGGATAGTTGTATTTCTAATTGTCGATGAATAATTCAGAATTGCATTGTATCAGTTTCTCATGAATGCCAATAGCCACAAACAGTCTCAAAACAGTCTCAAAAGGCTAATTTACTTTGTTTAATGACAAGTTTCAATCATAGAACCAGCAAAGCTGTGGTTCAGATGCCAGGATTTGGGGACAAGAGTCTGTGTGCTGTCACTCTGGGAGACCCTATGGGGTAGAGAGTTGAACTCCATAAAAAACTCTGTTCCAACTAAATACTTATATCAGTGAGGAAGATTTTTGGAAATAAACTAAAGAGTGGCAAATATAGAATACTGAGACATCAGCAAAAATTTAAGATTTCTGAGGGGTGAAGAGAGTTTATGTATGAACATAACTTACATTTTAAAAAGGTGGTAAACATTAATTATTATGGTTACAATAATTTCAGTAAGGACTGGAATTTGATTCCTGGTTCTGCTGGTTATTACATATGAGACTTTATACTTAGCTTCCTGGTCTTCAAAAAAATGTGTATTAACCCTAACATTATATAGAGGTATTATGAACATTAAAATATATATTATGTGAATGTAGCTACTATGTACAAGTTACCTAGTAGATACTCAAACAATATTTATTCTCAGGCTGTTTTTCAGTCCCTCCCTGCATTATATCATCTAGCACTCAAACTCTTTGCTGATTACTCTGCAAAATGATCCATGGAGATTTAAGCCAAATCTGCTTCTCACACCCTGACTGCAGTTTACTGACTTTGTGCTTTCGATGTTACCAGTTCTTAACATTATTATTTTTATTTATTTATTTTTTACTTTATTTTACTTTGCAGTACTGTATTGGATCTGGCATACATTGACATGAATCCACCACCACTGTCCATCTGCTTTTCTCCTCATTCACCTCTAGACAACCCAGGCGTTAGCAACTCTGAAGGGCTATCAGTTCTTAGAAGCTACCATTACACACAATGTTTCTTCCAGTGGCATTTCTCAGCAGTGTCCTTCCAAGACATTATCGTGTTATTATTAGGGAAGATATCTGGGCTTCCCTGGTGGCTCAGACAGTAAAGAATCTGCCTGCAATGCGAGAGACCTGAGTTTGATCCCTGGGTTGGGAAGATCCCTGGGTTGGGAAGATTCCCCAGGGAAGATACAGAAAGATTCTTCAATATACAGAAAGATTCTTCAATATTATTTTCTGTATCTTCCCTAGGGAGTCTTCCCAACCTGGGGATGTTCCCAACCCAGGGATCGAACTCAGGTCTCTCGCATTGCAGGCAGATTCTTTACTGTCCGAGCCACCAGCGAAGCCCAAATATCTTCCCTAATAACAACATGATAATGTCTTGGAAGGACATTGCTGAGAAATGCCACTGGAAGAAACACTGTGTGTAATGGTAGCTTCTGAGAACTGACAGCTCTTCAGAGTTGCTAACGCCTGGGTTGTCTAGAGGTGACTGGGGAGAAAAGCAGGTGGACAGTGGTGGTGGGAACAATGAAGGATGCTGCAGTCAGTGCTAAGAAGTCTGTCCTTTATCTTGCAGGTTGTTTGGTGTTTTTACAGAACAGTGACAGACTTCTCCTGCAAATCTTAAAATTTCTACTGATGTCTTGGTATTCTATATTTGCCACTCTTTAGGGTTTTTCTATAAATGAAATAAATCTATTTTACTCTGAACAAGATATAAAATGTTCTGAGCTCTATGTATGTACAACATGCCATTAATTCCTGGTCTTCCTCAAATCTACATCAGATTATGGAGATCACCCTTTTACTCATTTTTATAAAAAAGAAAAAAAAAAAAGAAGCAACAGTGATTTTTAATATTCCTTCTCCTGTGCTGTACTTAGTCACTCTGTCATGTCTGACTCTTTGTGACCCAATGAACTGTAGCCCCCCAGGCTCCTCTGTTCCTGGGGATTCTCCAGGCAAGAATCCTGGGAGTGGGTTGCCATGCCCTTTTCCAGGGGCTCTTCCCAACCCAGGAATCAAACCTGTGTAGTCTGTGTTGCAGGTGGATTCTTTACCATCTGAGCCCCCAGGGAAGCTCATCCCTTCTCCTACTCATACTATTTTCTTGTTATTTTATATGCTCAGTCCCGTCTGACTCTTTACGACCTCATGGAGTGGAGCACACCAGGCTTCCCTGTCCTTCACTATCTCCTGAAGTTATTTTCTTACATTTATTTATTATATTACAGTTAAGGTATAGCATTAATCTACTTATCTGTGCTCAAGCCATAGATGAGACATTTATATTGTTATTGCATTAGACTTATTGTTTGTTTTATGTTTAAAGCAAAGTACTGCAGTTGAAGTAAGTGTTCTGAAGCATGGGGAGTTGGTGCTATTTCTAATTTGCGATTTCACATTCAGTGACCCTTAGCAAAGACATATGCTGTCTATGAGTCTCAATTTCTTTTATGGAAAATGAAAAAGAATGATTAGAGGATCTTTTACAACTCCTCAATCTTCAGCATTCTGTTTTACTAGTATATTCAAAACTGCCAAATTCTGTGAGAATAGAAGAAGCTAAGTTCTAGCATATATTTTTTCACCATGCTGTCTTTACTTGAAAATATTATCCGTATAATTTACATGAATGGAAAGGAAAAAAGAAATATATCAAATACTAAGAAATACAGCAAAATGAGTTGCCGTTTATTTCATCCAAGCATTAGCCCTGACAGAAAAAGAAAAAAAAAATGCAGCTTTCTATTTCTTCTTAAGATTATTCAGTTGAAAATCAGCTTAGAGAGCCTGTTTTATAGAAACTACAAGTAATGGGGCAAATATCAAAGTACAATAATGTATTAGCCTTTCAAAGGTACTGTGTTGGAGAGAGGACAGATTTCATTTTCATGTGAAAATTATGATATATGTGCACATATATATGTATAAATTATGATGTCTTCCTATAATTTTCACATGATAATGAAATGCATGTGTGGAAATATGTATGAAAGAAGCTTTAATATTCTCATTGAGTTTTGACAATATTCTTCACAGTGACTGCATCTCTCAAGTGAAAGTGTGAATGGAATTTGCCTTTAGAGATAGATTCAGCAGTGACAGAGCAGTGTCCAAGCTAATAATAGACAAACATTTATTCACTCAGTCAAGAAAACAGGTCTCTTCCTAAGTGTGATGACTGCCCATTATTGCTCATTCTGTGAAGCTTGACATGTACAGTTGATTCTTTACACTGTTTCTGTGAATGCACCAAAAAAATTACATTTACTGCTTTGTAAAACCAAGCAGCTTTTCATAGCTTCTTGAATTATTTTCCCATTAGATGTTTAGTTGATCTTCTATATTCAGACTGGTAAATTCGCCAAAGATTGTGAGTAGAAGCTCCATAAAATGAGGACTGCCCCACTGCCTAGGTGGGAGCAATCCATGAGAGACAATGTCTCAGAAACCCTAGAGGCACAAAGATTTTTCTAGGAGATGGTGTTTATCCATTTTCCAAAGTACAGGTGAAGGCTGTGAGTCCAGCAGCATTGGGAATGATTTAAACACTTTGCTTCAGATATTTTCATTAACTTTGTTGACACTAACTATAAATTATTCATTTTATTTGCATTTCATTGCTCTTCTAATATGTAATCATGGCTTACAAATTTGAATCCAAATTTAAGTGGCACATCTTTACAGATACATGTTTCACTTTCAGCCCTGGTTCAAACACATGCACATGTTGTTATCTATCTTATTTAACATTTAGGGTATAGAATAGATTTAAGCAAATAGTATTCTTAATTATATGTCTGTAAAATTGGTTATTATCTTGTCAGTGTATTTTAACACTGTATTATATCGAATAACTTTTACAATAGTTTTGCTTAAACAAGATAAGCAATATGGTGTGTGTGTATATATATATATATACATGATTGGAAAATTACACACATAACAACAAACCAAAATACTAATCTTTAAAGATGCTATCTTAGCAAGTCTTCCTGCTTTCATAGAGATTTTTAATCAAACTAAGCATGTAATTTTCTGGTTTATGGATTTAAACATTTCACTACTATAAAAGGACTCAGATTATCATGGCTTGTTAAATCTCAAAGAACTTTTGTGCTCCCTAAGACTGGTTGACCAGCATTTTAGAAACACAGAAACTAGAAAATGCTTTCAAATTATAAATTTTTAATACTGTCCAAAGCTGAGATCAGCTTTTATTTTTAAAAAGAGAAGCAGCAATGGGTGGTATTTAAATGGCAGTCTCTGGAGCCATACTGCCTGGGACAGAATCCAGGTCCTTTAACTAACTTGGTAATTTTGGGCAAGTCCCAAAATCTATCTTACCTCAGTTTCTTCATATGTAAAATGAGAATAGTAAGTAGTACCTATTGTGCAGAGTTATTAGTAATAAATTAGTAAATATGCTGAAGGTGTTTGCATCAGTACCTGGCATACAATAAAAATACCTGTTATAATCATTATTATCACAACAACAAGATAAATACCAGGAACTATGATGAAAACTGATTTCAAGAGGAATAATTTTTTTTTTTTTTTTAACCACCACAGACAGGATGAAAGTGAAGTTGCTCAGTCGTGTCCAACTCTTTGTGACTCCATGGACTGCAGCCTGCCAGGCTCCTCTGTCCATGGGATTTTCTAGGCAACAATACTGGAGTGGGCTGCCATTTCCTTCTCCAGGGGATCTTCCCAACCCAGGGATCAAACCCAGGTCTCCCGCATTGTAGGCAGATGCTTCTTACCATCTAAGCCACCAGGGAAGTCCCATATAGGGTATAAAACTTCTTTGTTTTTTCTGCAAATCAAATAAAGTGTTAAGTATGACATATCATCTGTTACTATAGTTTTCTTTTTTGGCAAGAACGATATTTCAGCCACACAAAAAACAACATGAAAAAATGTTTCAAGTGCAATAAAATTATGCTTTAATGTCCTTATGAAAGGGTTTCCCTGGTGGCTCAGATGGTAAAGAATCTACCTGCAGTGCGGGAGATCGAGGTTTGATCCCCAGCCTGGAGAAGACAATGGCAACCCACTCCAGTATTCTTGTCTGGAGAATCCCATGGACAGAGGAGCCTGGCAAGCTATAGTTCATAGGGTTGCAAAAAGTCAGACATGACTGAAGTGACTTAACACATATGTACTTATAAATAAAGAGAAAGTACATAAAAATTAAATTTGATGACCTGTTACAGGCTACCAAGAAAAATGAATAAAAATGCTTCAAATATTTGAAGACTATAAAAATGACTAATTAAAAAAAAAAAACAAACTTGGGACATATTCTGAGACAACATAAATAAATCTAGCTCACAGTGCAGTGTGAAAGTCACATGCTAGTCTGAGGCTATAAGCCAAGATGGATGGAAGCGGCGTGAAAGACGACAGAAAGCTACTGCATGGAAGCCAGAGAAGGCCTTCAAGTTCAGTTGCACTCCACAGACAGCTCAGAAAGTGTGGTGGCGATGGGAAGAAGGGATGGCCAGTGGATAATGATAACTGAGAAGATGAACTCCAATAAGTAGTGGGATAGGAAAGTAGGAGGGCCAGCAGCCCCATGACATCAGCTCAGTAAGCTTGCTGCAGAGATGTTACTTATCAAAACTTAGATGATGCCTATTTCTGAATTTTTAAAACAGTGAAAGTGAAAGTGTTAGTCACTCAGTCATGTCTGACTCTTTGTAACTCCATGGACTGTAGCCCATCAAGGCTCCTCTGTCCATGGAGTTTTCCAGGCAAGTGTATTGGAGTGGGTTGCCATATTTCCTCCTCCAGAGAATCTTCCTGATCCAGGAATCAAACCCAGGTCTGTTGCATCACAGGCAGTCTCTTTACCATTGGAGCCACCAGGGAAGCTCCCTAAACAAAACAGTAAAGAGGTCTAAAACAGGTTTGCAGCATTCTGTTTTACCAGAGGCTTCTCCTAGGCTATTCAAACCTCTCTGACATTGCTGCTGCTGCTAAGTCGCTTCAGTCGTGTCCGACTCTGCGTGACCCCATAAATGGCAGCCCACCAGGATCCCCCGTCCCTGGGATTCTCCAGGCAAGAACACTGGAGTGGGTTGCCATTGCCTTCTCCAACGTGTGAAAGTGAAGTCGCTCACTGTGTCCGTCTCTTAGTGGCCTATGGACTGCAGCCTACTGGGCTCCTCTGTCCATGGAATTTTCCAGGCAAGAGTACTGGAGTGGGTTACCATTGCCTTCTCCGTCTCTGACATCGATATTATGCTAAAAATCTGTTGAGATGAGATTCAGTTCGGAAAGTTTGCTTTTTTTCGGGTTTCAGGTAACACCACAGTGTTGACTATCACAACTTTTGAATGAGCCAGGAGAGATATTTTGATCTTAAAATAACCAATTTTCATGACTACTAAATTAAAGAAAAGGATTTGATGAGTAACCTGAGTTTATGAGACAAGAATGGAACAACTCATTTCTTCGTTTTGTACTGTTTTTTTTTTTTTTCCCCACACTCATCTGTCACTTTTGGGCTGTGATTAGTGTGGGGAGAAATAAAAAGAATAAAAATAGAGTGAGATCAGAGAAGAGAAGTAAAAGAGGGATTACAAAAGAGAAAGGGGGGAACACCACTTTAGAGTACTGTGCAGAAGGGGGACTGAAAGAAAGCAAAGCTCCATGAAAAATTTCCAGTGTGATTCCTTTCACTTCTACATGTAAACATCTGACCGTGACACTCCCCTAAAAACACAATGGTAACGGCGATAGTGACACCCTTCTAGAAACACAATGGTAACGGCGACAGTGACATGCTCCTAAAAACACAATGGTAACGGCGATAGTGGTGCGAGTTCAGGTGCCAGTATGCTTTTCTCTTTGACTTTCATTACACAGCTGTAAAACTAGTTTGCTGTCAAGCCAATCACATTTTCCAGATTGAAATAACACTAATTTTAAATTCAAGATAACTGAGAACTTTTTGTCTAATATATCCGCAATATTATTGCCCTTATTTAGGCCATGAATTATGATTTATTTGTTTCAGTCATGTTTACTCTCATGAAGTCTTATCTTTATGGGATCTTGGCCATAAAAATAAGATTTATAAAGATGCCATTTGTGACAGTGCTGGCAATTAACATGATTCTTCTGGTCAGCATTCATGTGACAGCTGTGAGGAGGATATGACCTTCCTGTAATCTCCCACATCTGAAATAGACTGGAAACAAGTACAAGGCTTCTCAGTCCAACAGGGAGCACAGTATTTTATCTATAATTAGCACTCTAGGTAGGTTCTCATTTTAAATTTCAGATCATATCAGAGCTACTGCTCTGAAAGAAAAAAATATTGGTGCAAGTATTTAAAACAGAATATAAACCAGACTAGATATTATCAATCTAAGATATTGCTGGACCATTAATGTATTTTATAAGTTAAAAATTCAAGAATATCACAAAACAAAGATACTATCAGTTAAAAAAATTTCTCAGCTTACTAATTCTGTAACTCTAATATTTCAGCTACTCTATCGTGACCTAAAATCTAAGAATAAAATAGTCACAAGCTGGAAGGGGGGATAGCATCCTGTGCAGAGGCTTTGAAATAAGATTGAGCTTGCTGTGTTTAATAATTTGTTTTTCAAAACCAATCAAACACTTTTTTACCTTTTAGATGAAGAATTAGAATAAAATAATCAATAACAGGAGAAAGATATACCGTTAGAGAAATATACATAATATTACTTTATTACCCATTTAACTTTTAGTGACTGTTTTCAACATGAAGAACTCTGAAAGATGGCTGCATCTTACATATTTTCCAATACTCTTTTCATCATGTATCTTCCTTGAACACCTTAGAAAATAAGTGTCAGAGAAAGCATATGATGGACCATGGATAATAGGCTGAGAAAAGAATGACTATCTGTCTTCCACAGGAACTACCTTACAAAAACTTACACAATTATTAAGACATCATACTCCATCTTTTCTTTTTCATACAAAATAAATGAAGAAAATGTATCTCAATTTCAAATGGCCACACATGAATGGCAATCAGAAGCTAACCCATGTAGGAATAGCCAAATCCCTATTGATCTTAATATTAATTTTCAAAATGATTATAAAGAAGCATCTGATGTGACTCAATAAGGGAACATGAACACACATACACACTTGGAACGGAAAGAGCTGCAAAATTCAACAGGCAAGAATTTACTTTATATGTCTCCTGCATTATCCTAAATATTTATCTTCTCTCATATTCTTCATTTTACAACTCCTTTGTATAGAAAAATACTGTTAAACTACCACAGAAAATCTGATATCTCTTGCACTTAAGCTTCATGAATATTTTACCTGATATCTACCCTCAGGGGCCTTGCATCACTAGAGCATTGTATTCTTGGTGCATAAATTATTCTAAAAATGCTTCAGATTTCAAGCAAGGTCAGCTTGGAAAATCTGAATACAAACAGGCTTGCTTTAATGTAGTTGGACTATTAAAAATACACAAGTAAGAAACATAATTTTGTAACTAGTTTTTATTTCTTCGCATTATGGTTGATTTTACTGTGTTTAACCCATTATCACTTCTCTAAAACAAAATTTACTCCACTAACACATTTTATATAAAATTACTCATTTTAGTGTCTATTCCTCCTTCATCAAATATTTATCAGGCACTTGTGTTCCAGACATGACACTAGGTATAAGGAATATAGTGCTCAATGTGAGATCTTGCTTTCTATCCTCACCAAACAAATAAATCTTTAGGAACTGAAAAAAATATGATTATCAGCAAAACAATGGAGTGGATGAATCTATTTGCAAAGCAGAAATAGAGCCACAGATGTAGAGAACAAAGGTATGGACACCACATGGGGAAAGGTGGGTAAGATGAATTGGGAGATTGGGATTGACATATATATACTACTATGCTTAAAATAGGTAACCAACAAAAACTACTCTATAACATGGAAAACTCTGTTCAGTTTTCGCTGGTGACCCAAATGGGAAGGAAATCCAAAACGAGAGAGATATATATGATATACGGGTTAAACACGGGTATACATATAGCTGATTCACTTTGCTGTCAGCAGAAAATAATGACATCATAAAGCAACTATATTTTAATAATTTATTTTAAAAGAAAACAATGTAATCAAGAGGGAATGATAAGAGGACATATTTTATAATAAAAAGGCTTTCAAGCTGAGATCTGCAGGAGTTAGACCTGAGAAAAATGGAAGAGCAGTCTCAGCAGAAAGAACAGCAGGACCTGGTAAGAATTTGGCATATTTGAGAATATTGGCATATTTCTAATTCCTGTTAGAAAGCTCCAACAGCTTTCTAATAGGAATTCCTCCAAAAAAGAAAAGAAAAAAGATGGTGAAATAAAGTTATAAAATTATCTCAGAGAATTTTCTTAAGTTGAAGTTTTCTTGTGATAGAAACACCCAGTTACAAAGTATAAAGTACAAGACATAAAAAGAAAAGCTAGGTAGATACGTTGTAACATGGCAGAACAAAAATCAGATAAATAAATGTTCCAAATATTCTAGAAAAAGAAACAGAGTCACTGTATTAGCTTCCTAGGGCTGCTATAATGAAGTACCATAGACTGGGTGACTTAAAACAACAGAAATTTATTTTCTTATAGTTTTGGAGGCTAGAAGTCTAAAATCAAGGTGTTGTAGAGCCTTGCTTCCTTTGAAACCATTAAGGGAAGCCTCTCTTGCTTCTTTCTAGTGCTCATTGTTGGCTGGCAATCCTTATCATTCCATGATTTGCATCTACAAAACTCCAGTCTTCACCTTCTTCATCACATGACATTCTCCCTGTGTCTCTGTCTTCACCAGGCCATTTTTATTTTAACAAAGACATAGTTGTACTGGCTTAGGGGTCCACCCTCTTCAGTATCATCTTCCCTTAATGTACCTAATCACATCTGCAATGATTGGAGTTGCAGGTAGTGTCACATTCTGATGTACTTGGGGTCAGAACTTCCACGAGTCTCTTTTGGAGTCAGGGGGCAAAATTCAACTCATCGTGGTCACTGACATAGAAATAAGAGCCAGATTGGCAGCTTTCTTGTCAGCAACAGTAAGTGCTAATGACAGAAAACAATGCCCTCAGAGTAAGTGGCATTTGTAAACAGCCGGTATCAGTATTTTTATTTATAGTGCTATGCAGGTCCAGTAACCAAATCCTGCTGGCCTTCAGTGTCAAATTCCCTATGGATTCCCAGTCCCTTGGCCAGATCCCCAGAAGCCTGGTGTGAGGCCTTCGACCTGTACAACAGCTGCAGAACTTCTTTGATGTTACTGTTTTCCAGTCTGTGGGTCACCCACCCAACGGGTATAGGATTTGATTTTATCATGATTGTGCCCCTCCTATAGTTTTGGCGTGGTTTCTCCTTTGTACTTCCATGATTCCCAGTCCCTTGGCCAGATCCCCAGAAGCCTGGTGTGAGGCCTTCGACCTGTACAACAGCTGCAGAACTTCTTTGATGTTACTGTTTTCCAGTCTGTGGGTCACCCACCCAACGGGTATAGGATTTGATTTTATCATGATTGTGCCCCTCCTATAGTTTTGGCGTGGTTTCTCCTTTGTACTTCCATGAAAGGTATCTCTTTTTGGTGGGTTCCAGTGTCTTCCTATTGATGATTGTTCTACAGCTGTGCTATGCTGTGCTTAGTCGCTCAGCCTGATTCTTTGTGACCCCATGGAGTGCGACCGGCCAGGCTCCTCTGCCCATGGGACGCTGGAAGAATGGAGTGGGTGGCCATGCCCTCCTCCAGGGGATCTTCCCTACTCAGGAATCCAACCCAGGTCCCCCATATTGCAGACAGATTCTTTACCATCTGAGCCACCAGGGATGCTCAACAGCTAGTTGCCAGCTACATATTTTTTTTTTTTTGGTATCATGTACATTTTTAAACTAAATACATATTTTCATTTTAAATAAAAAATGATTTACAAGTCATTACACATTTGGCTCTTTCAAACTCACTAATAACTAAAGTTATTAGTTGTTACCCAATTGTTGAACTTCACCCATTATCAATTATATTAAAATAATCTAACCTTTGAGAATAGATATAGTTTCACTGTCCTTTAAGTCACTACTCAGCTGGTTTTCTCAACTGTAAAATGGTAATACTATCCATCACTGAATATATAAAGTGTTTTATCTTGTAAGGTGCTCTCTAAATTAGGAGTAGGCTAATACTAAAAAGCAATTTTTAATACATTACACAAAAACTTACGGTATGGGAAAAATGTTTTACTTATGAAAATATTAAGAGAAGCAATAAAATAGATGCTAAAAATAACAGATGACATAAAATAGTCATGTCTTAAACATATGCATTTTAATGTCTATAAAGAGCAAAAAAAATTCCTTCATTTGATTAATTCTGCAACCTTCTAAAAATAAACACCAATTTCTCCTTTACTTAAACACTGTGTAAAAGAGAACTTCCAAAGCACCTTTAAGAATTCTAAGATTTTTAAGTTAATATTTTCCAGCTATTGTAATGAATCAAAAATATTTCTTTTAGTTAATTCACCATACAGAATTATAAACATATATATCATCAATGGAGACCACCAAAAATACTACATGATCAAAGACAGACCATAATTTCCCTATAGAAAACTGTTTAATTTCTTCTCAGAAATACAAGCTTAAATCCTTGGTTAAGATGCAGAGCATTTTGACTAGCTGAGTTTTAAAAGTGAATTTCCAATGAAGCAGATGCAGAATACATTAACGTGGAACCATTTTAGGAATTATCAAAGGAAATAGGTTCAGATAGGCTTTTAACTCCCAAAAAATCTATAGATAATAGGCTAGTACAGTATTCTTTCCTGGAAAATCCCATGGGCAGAGAAGCCTGGCAGGCTACAGTTCATGGGGTCGCAAAGAGTTGGACATGACTGAGCGGCTGAGCACATACACACAGACATAGCATGGGAAATGGCAAGAATTCTAGGCAGTTCTGTCAGGGAAGAAATGCTAACTCACCCTACCTCATGCGCTACTGCATAACCTGGAACCTCATTAGCATGGCTTCAAAGGAAATTTTCAATGGAAAAATGCAATTTTCTTAAGTGACAATTTCAGTTTACATTACTAATGTTTTTAGAGTATCTTAGTATTATGTTTTACAGTACAATTCTTATAAATTTTGTGAAATTGCATGAAGCAGGAATACATATAGGAAAAGAGAATTTACTTACACTAGCAATTTCTATCTGTTACTTAAGATAAATGTTTTGTACATATACCTAGTTTAGAAACAATGTTAAAAAGAATCAACTGCACCCTCTCCAAATAAATGGAAGAATGTTCATTTAAAAAGTAAAAACCAGTTCCTTTACAGAATATTTTAAAAGAATATGCATGTTTTTGTTGTATTTGAGTAATTATGACCATTATTAAAACATAAGAAATTTCTGTTTGACCTCAACATAATAAAAGCTATATATGACAAACCCACAGCAAACATTATCCTCAATGGTGAAAAATTAAAAGCATCTCCCCTAAAGTCAGGAACAAGACGAGGGTGCCCACTTTCACCACTACTATTCAACATAGTTCTGGAAGTTTTGGCCACAG
>SJYX01006757.1:3108-33707 GCA_006410675.1 Oreotragus oreotragus | reverse complement strand
GCAAACTAGTACAGCCACTATGGAGAACAGTGTGGAGATTCCTTAAGAAATTGCAAATAGAACTGCCTTATGACCCAGCAATCCCACTGCTGGGCATACACACCAAGGAAACCAGAATAGAAAGAGACACGTGTACCCCAATGTTCATCTCAGCACTGTTTATAATAGCCAGGTCATGGAAACAACCTAGGTGTCCATCAGCAGATGATTGGATAAGAAAGCTGTGGTACATATACACAATGGAGTATTACTCAGCCATTAGAAAGAATACATTTGAATCAGTTCTAATAAGATGGATGAAATTGGAACCGATTATACAGAGTGAAGTAAGCCAGAAAGAAAAACACCAACACAGTATACTAACACATATATATGGAATTTAGAAAGATGGTAATGAGGACCCTGTATGCAAGACAGCAAAAGAGACACAGATGTGTAGAGCGGACTTTTGGACTCTGAGGGAGAGGGAGAAGGAGAGGGTGGGATGATTTGGGAGAAGAGCATTGAAATATGTATACTATCTTGTAAGAAACGAATCGCCAGTCTGTGTTTGATGCAGGATGCAGGATGCTTGGGGCTGGTGTATGGGGATGATCCGGAGGGATGATGTGGGGTGGGAGGTGGGAGGTGGGGGTTCATGTTTGGGAGTTCATGTACACCCATGATGGATTCATGTCAATGTATGCCAAAACCAATACAGTACTGTAAAGTAAAATAAAGTAAAAATAAAAATTTAAAAAATATATATATAAATAAAAATAAATTTCTGTTTGGTTGAAATTTTGTGTAGTTTGTTTTAAAGAAAAGACAAAACGTTAACTGGTACTTTTTACATCAACTATACATAAGTAGGCACAGAATAATTCAGTTCATTGCACAAGGCACTCACTGAGCATACATACCAGGCATTATGCTAAGTACATACCATATGAAAATAATTAAGTTCAGTCTCTAAAATTAAAGGTCCTGGAGTCTGATTAGTAAAACAGATATATGTATATGTGTCCAGAATAATTAGGAGACTAAGATAGAAATATATTTTGCATAAGTGGGAACAAAATCAACCTTGAAACCTAACTCAATTTAAAAACCACTGGTCAGAGAAGGCTTCATGGAGTTGTCAACTGATGAATAAATTGAATCTTGTAGATATGTATAAGTTATATCAGCAAACAAGAGAAAGTAATGTCATTCCAGACAGAAGAAAGCTATGACCAGACAGCAAGGCAAGAAATTATGTCATTAGTGTAAGCCATTACATCCTATTTATTTCTGTCATTAAACAAACTGTTAGTAAGGCACTGCAAAAGGGAAGGAGGAAGTCAGATGATGCAATGCATTATACTTCACCTTAAGGAGTCTGACTGTTGCTTGCAAGTGACCTGTAGTCATTAAAAGATTAAGCAGGCAGGAAATTGTCACGGTTGAGATTTTTAGAAATTGTTATTTTTAGTACATTAAAAAGAAATGCCTCTGTAACATTAGTTTTGTCTTTTGTCTGCTTAGCAACAGATTTTGAATAGGTAGTACAAAAATAAACTTCAGCAAATACCATACCCAAATCAGGACAAATTCCTATAATAATTACCAACTATGAAAACAATACAATCCTGAAAATTATTACAGATGGAAGTTATTTCAGTGAAATCATATTTTTTACTTAAAATAATAATGGAAAATAAATGATATACACCTAACATACTATTTCATTACACAGGGAAAGTATTTACAATATTAAGCAACTATATTTTGCCATATATTTATAATATGTGAATGAATATGTCTAACACAGACAACTTTCTGAATTTATAAACTTAGAAATAGTTAGGTAGAAAGATAAAGCCAGATAACAGTCTATACCCTAGTTGTAATAATAGTTTAATTTGGTAAATTATTAAAAATTTTTAAAAGAATAGTTTAGCAATTTGTAGATAAAAGAAATGGAAAAATGTAAATTTCATGGGGAAAACAATGTTGTTCCCAGAGATGAAAATATATATTCTAGGACATATATGAGACAGTGATAGATGAAAATTTTATCTTTTGTAAAATAGTAAAATAATTATCAAAGAAATTATAAATATTGAACATAAAAGTGGATATGAACTGGAATGCATATTATGTGTTTGGCTAGTATATACACATGCAATAGTTAAAACTGATGGGAGAGGGAGAGGGTGGGATGATTTGGGAGAATGGCATTGAAACATGTTTACTATCGTGTAAGAAACAAATCGCCTGTCTAGGTTCTATACAGGATACAGGATGCTTGGGGCTGGTGCACTGGGATGATCCAGACGGATGGTATGGGGAGGGAGGTGGGAGGGGGGTTCAGGATTGGGAACTCATGTACACCCATGGCAGATTCATGTCAATGTATGGCAAAACCAATACAGTATTGTAAAGTAAAAAAATAAAAAATAAAAAAAATAAAGAGCACACACACACACAAATTACAGATAGAAGAATTTGCTAGAAAAAAAATTGAAAGCCCACTGGTTATTATTTTCTTGTTAGCAGTATTATAAGGCAAAATTCATAAAAGTAGAGGGATGAGAGTAACAATTCCAAGTGGAGGGTGTGACAAACCAAGTTGGATACTTTAAATTCAGAATAAAGATGAGAAATCTTTATTTAGAACGTGACAGGGAAACCAATTCACCTGAGTATTTATAGTTTCTTCTATTCCCAGCTGCTCCATCCATTCCTATGACTCTCGTTCCTTTAGCCTCCAGTTAATTAATGACTGGAAGAGGTAATTGAAAAGACCCATTAATATTGGAAGGGTCAAATGTTTCTGGAGGGAGAGAATGTGAAAATGTGCTTGAGTCAAGGAGACAACAGTGATCAATAATTGGCTTTGAGTGGGGAACACAGAGTGGGAAGAAAGAGAAACTTGAATGTGAAAAATAGGGAGCATGGTCAGAAAGAAAAAAGACAGTAACTGAGCTCTATCCCTGTTGGCTCAGATTGCAGAGAATATGCCTGGTGGCTCAGACAGTAAAGAATCCACCTGCAATGTGGGAGACCTGGGTTTGATGGCTAGGTTGGGAAGATTCCCTGGGGGAGGGCATGGCAACCCACTCCAGTGTTCATGCCTGGAGAAGTTCACGGATAGAGGAGCCAGGAAGGCTACAGTCCCTGGAGTTGCAAAGAGGTGGACATGGCTGAGCGACTAACGCTTTCACTTTCTTTGAGGTAGAAAGATAAAGCCAGAATTTTTTAAAAGTTTCACTGAGTGTTATGACTTATCTCCTCATCTTCAGGAAATAAGGGAAGATTTTAATTGTTTAAAAGTTTTTTGGAGGCCACATCTTTTAGAAAAGCTTCATCCTATGAGAGTTAGAAGTCCTTTAACTCAAAATAATTGAGATCAAAATATAGAAACTTCAGCAAATAAAAATGAAAGACAAGTAAACAGATAAACTTGAAAGTGGAAAGGCAATCCTAATGACTAATGACATATGGAATGATGCTCAGAGTTCTCACTGATATTCCAGGGAAAGAGAAATTTAAACAAATGAGATGTTTTACAACCATGTTTTCTTTAAAAAAAAAAAAAAGAAAAAACAATACCAGGAGTTGGTTAGAATGAGGCCACACAGTAACTGCTGCTGTTGGAAGTGTTAACTGGTACAAACATTTTGGAGAGTAATTTGGCAACACTTAGTAAATCTGAATATGTCCATAAGTTATTGTCAGCAGCTCCACTTACAAGTCTCTATTCTAGAGAAAATACTACACAGATGCCTGAGGAGACATATATTGTGATGTTCATTGAAGCATTACCTGCTTTAGTAGAAAAGAACAACAACCTAATTATTCTGTAGGTTCACTTTAACAGAAAGCTGTGATATATACTGTTTATTAATCCAGTGGAATGTTATATGACAGTGTAAATGAATGAAGGTGAAGGTGAAGGTGAAGTCGCTCAGTCGTGTCCGACTCTTTGCGACCCCGTGGACTGTAACCTACTAGGCTTTCTCCGTCCATGGGATTCTCCAGGCAAGAATACTGGAGTGGATTGCCATTTCCTTCTCCAGGGGATCTTCCCAACCCAGGGATCGAACCCGGGTCTCCCGCACTGGAGGCAGACGCTTTAACCGCTGAGCCACCATAGGTACTTTTTTAACAAAGCTATATACATCAACACGATAAATCTCAAGTATGTAATGTTGAGGGCAAAAAACCCTCTAAAATACAGAATATTATTGCTGCAAATTCTTAAAATATAAAATATGATGGTATAAATTTGGTACATTCAAATGGAATAAAAGTTCAAGAAATTACACAAAAATAATTTACATCATCTCCCTCTGTGACCAAAGATGAAAAGGAAAAGAGAGAGGTGGACTTTCACGTATCTGCAATTTTTAAATTTTCATTTAAGTTAAATATCACAAATGTAAAAATCTGTTTAATCTTGGTAGCAAAAACATGAATGAATGCTATGGTNGAAATTATAAATATTGAACATAAAAGTGGATATGAACTGGAATGCATATTATGTGTTTGGCTAGTATATACACATGCAATAGTTAAAACTGATGGGAGAGGGAGAGGGTGGGATGATTTGGGAGAATGGCATTGAAACATGTTTACTATCGTGTAAGAAACAAATCGCCAGTCTAGGTTCTATACAGGATACAGGATGCTTGGGGCTGGTGCACTGGGATGATCCAGACGGATGGTATGGGGAGGGAGGTGGGAGGGGGGTTCAGGATTGGGAACTCATGTACACCCATGGCAGATTCATGTCAATGTATGGCAAAACCAATACAGTATTGTAAAGTAAAAAAATAAAAAATAAAAAAAATAAAGAGCACACACACACACAAATTACAGATAGAAGAATTTGCTAGAAAAAAAATTGAAAGCCCACTGGTTATTATTTTCTTGTTAGCAGTATTATAAGGCAAAATTCATAAAAGTAGAGGGATGAGAGTAACAATTCCAAGTGGAGGGTGTGACAAACCAAGTTGGATACTTTAAATTCAGAATAAAGATGAGAAATCTTTATTTAGAACGTGACAGGGAAACCAATTCACCTGAGTATTTATAGTTTCTTCTATTCCCAGCTGCTCCATCCATTCCTATGACTCTCGTTCCTTTAGCCTCCAGTTAATTAATGACTGGAAGAGGTAATTGAAAAGACCCATTAATATTGGAAGGGTCAAATGTTTCTGGAGGGAGAGAATGTGAAAATGTGCTTGAGTCAAGGAGACAACAGTGATCAATAATTGGCTTTGAGTGGGGAACACAGAGTGGGAAGAAAGAGAAACTTGAATGTGAAAAATAGGGAGCATGGTCAGAAAGAAAAAAGACAGTAACTGAGCTCTATCCCTGTTGGCTCAGATTGCAGAGAATATGCCTGGTGGCTCAGACAGTAAAGAATCCACCTGCAATGTGGGAGACCTGGGTTTGATGGCTAGGTTGGGAAGATTCCCTGGGGGAGGGCATGGCAACCCACTCCAGTGTTCATGCCTGGAGAAGTTCACGGATAGAGGAGCCAGGAAGGCTACAGTCCCTGGAGTTGCAAAGAGGTGGACATGGCTGAGCGACTAACGCTTTCACTTTCTTTGAGGTAGAAAGATAAAGCCAGAATTTTTTAAAAGTTTCACTGAGTGTTATGACTTATCTCCTCATCTTCAGGAAATAAGGGAAGATTTTAATTGTTTAAAAGTTTTTTGGAGGCCACATCTTTTAGAAAAGCTTCATCCTATGAGAGTTAGAAGTCCTTTAACTCAAAATAATTGAGATCAAAATATAGAAACTTCAGCAAATAAAAATGAAAGACAAGTAAACAGATAAACTTGAAAGTGGAAAGGCAATCCTAATGACTAATGACATATGGAATGATGCTCAGAGTTCTCACTGATATTCCAGGGAAAGAGAAATTTAAACAAATGAGATGTTTTACAACCATGTTTTCTTTAAAAAAAAAAAAAAGAAAAAACAATACCAGGAGTTGGTTAGAATGAGGCCACACAGTAACTGCTGCTGTTGGAAGTGTTAACTGGTACAAACATTTTGGAGAGTAATTTGGCAACACTTAGTAAATCTGAATATGTCCATAAGTTATTGTCAGCAGCTCCACTTACAAGTCTCTATTCTAGAGAAAATACTACACAGATGCCTGAGGAGACATATATTGTGATGTTCATTGAAGCATTACCTGCTTTAGTAGAAAAGAACAACAACCTAATTATTCTGTAGGTTCACTTTAACAGAAAGCTGTGATATATACTGTTTATTAATCCAGTGGAATGTTATATGACAGTGTAAATGAATGAAGGTGAAGGTGAAGGTGAAGTCGCTCAGTCGTGTCCGACTCTTTGCGACCCCGTGGACTGTAACCTACTAGGCTTTCTCCGTCCATGGGATTCTCCAGGCAAGAATACTGGAGTGGATTGCCATTTCCTTCTCCAGGGGATCTTCCCAACCCAGGGATCGAACCCGGGTCTCCCGCACTGGAGGCAGACGCTTTAACCGCTGAGCCACCATAGGTACTTTTTTAACAAAGCTATATACATCAACACGATAAATCTCAAGTATGTAATGTTGAGGGCAAAAAACCCTCTAAAATACAGAATATTATTGCTGCAAATTCTTAAAATATAAAATATGATGGTATAAATTTGGTACATTCAAATGGAATAAAAGTTCAAGAAATTACACAAAAATAATTTACATCATCTCCCTCTGTGACCAAAGATGAAAAGGAAAAGAGAGAGGTGGACTTTCACGTATCTGCAATTTTTAAATTTTCATTTAAGTTAAATATCACAAATGTAAAAATCTGTTTAATCTTGGTAGCAAAAACATGAATGAATGCTATGGTTTTCTATTATTGTATATATGTTTGAGATATTTTAGAATAAGAAATGGCCTTGAAGAGAAAGGTAAGAGGCAAAGAAGAAGCAAAACATGTATCTTGTTTTTAAGAGCTTAATACTTGAGGACAACCTTTCAGAAATAATCAAAGTAGTTTCTACTAGTTAGGGGTGGACACAAAGTTCTGTTGTTACTGTTGCTTTCCCCTTGGTATTTTTCTGTAAGATTTTTATTGCTTATCCTCAAATAAGTATGATTATTACAATGTAAAACATGTTATTGGATTTTAAAATTACCAGGATAACCTGGTTCCTTTAATTGATTCGTGTGTAACTGGGAGTGCCTAGACAGATGTATGTATCCTTCTTTCTATCCCATACCCAAGGTTTAGAGAACACAGGAAAAACACAACTACCTCCCAACTCAGGATGGGGGAAAATCCATCTTCCTGCTATTAGAAAATGCACGCTGCTGCTAAGACGCCTAAGGTGTCAGAGAGACTCCTTTCCATTGAGGTATGTGATTCTGACGCTAGATTTTTAAACAATAATTATTGCTAATAAAGCATTCTTTAGAAATCCTTGCATGAGGTGATTATATTTACAGAATTATATAAATTATACATATATTATGTATAAGTGTGAATAATTGATATCACAGATGAAAATAATAAAAGTATTTGTTATTTTTTTATTTAATCAGCTCATAGCTATACTAGAAAACATTACCTGACCAATTATTTATAAAAACAGAAGTTATTAATAGGTCAGGATTCTGGCTGAAGCTACACTACTTCAAGGGCAAGCCGGTTCATCTGTTCCTTCTAAGACGTAATGCTATTAGTGGTAGGATTAGAGTTAAGTTCCTCACAAGCACCAGAGTCTTTACCTGTAATAGATGTTTATATGTGTTAAATGGGGAGCACTAATCGCATGTCATGAGTTTATGATATTTTATGGCCAGTTTAGTGGTCCACATAAACTGCCCTAGAGATCTAATCATATTATTTAGAGAGCAGATGCCATGTAAGAAGTGAAATAGTTTTCCTCATAACAAGCTTCCAGTGAATCTGATTTATTGTCACTGGGCTCATCTCTAGGGAAGGCTGGCATTCAGTTTCAAAACCATTCAGACTCCCAAGGCTGCCTACAAGGGCGCTAATGATTGTGATGATTTTCATGATGTGGGTACTTGTCACGAGTGAACTAGACTGAGACCATTCCATATTTCATATTAGTCCCACAACAGCTGTTGTTGTTAGCAGTGTCAATCACAACCAACTCGGGCACCTAGAAGTGGTACATGCTACCGCCTGTGATCAGTTCACGGGGGCAAAGGCATTGTGTGCTAACAAATCCTCATCAACAGGAAACATGGCCTTTGATTACTCCTTATATGTACAGATTGCTGGCAGAGTTTATGACTAACAACAGTGCTACATCTAATGCTCTAGTTAAAGTTTTCTGGGCATGTCACCTCAAAATGGAAAAGGATATTCTGCCCCACAAGAATGGTGCCATTATTGTTATAATCACTGAGTCAGTGGGCTCCTACTTATATGACTTAATTGTTTCCATCGGGGGAGAAGAAAAGGTAGAAGAAATTGCACTGGCTTACATGCATCATTTCTGATTGGGAGAAATAAAATGTGAAAGTGCAAACACATAAATCAGGAAGGTTTCTTTGTAATTACTTCCCATTTTTCATTTTAAGGGTAAGATGAATGCAAAAGATAATGCATATTGGAAACTATGTACTATGCATTTAGAGCCACTCATAAAAAAAACAAAACTGATTTTCTCTGCCCATCCTATTAGATATCTGATGTATATTCTTCACAAAGAATGCTCTTAGTGACATGAGAACCACGCCCAGATATAGGGATTAATTAACTTATGGTTCAATTCTCAGAAGATGAAAGTACAAAAAAGTTTTGATTTTGACACTCCATAAATATTTTTCTTAAGCGTGTGGTAGGGAGCTACTGTTCTGCAAGGGAGAGATACACTGAAAGGTTTGTGGCAGTTTGATATTACATTAGAGCACTGTACAGGACCGCTAAAAAAGAAATTTTCTGGAACTTTCTAATCAAAGTGTAGCCTGTAAAACAGCAGTGTCCACGTCACTTGGCAGAATTTCAAGCTTCATTCTACACCTTCTGAATCTGAACGTGCATTTTACGTGATCCTGGAGCAGTGCATCTGCACATTAAAGTTTAAAAGCATTACTCTACAATAAGTTAAGGAAAATTTCAGAAGGTTTTCTAGAAAGTTGTTTACTTCCCTAGAGGAACAGAGGGCCTACCTGAAATTTGTGTCAGAAACTGAAAGGCTTACAGCGAGTGCCCAGAGGCTAACAGCAATAGATCATTATTGTTATCATCAAATACACGTGACTGAAGTGCCTAATATTCAGGAACAAAGCATCTTTTATCAACAATAGTTTTGTCGGAAAACTTTCTATTATGTGTAGTTACGGAGGGGGGTGAGAGCAGCACATCAAATAGGGACTTTTTCAGGCAAAGTCTTCTGAAGAGTGTGTGATTTATTACCTGGGGAGAGGAAACAGCCTCCTGAAGAAAAGGTTTCTCATTAGGAGTTCCAATTCTAGCCCCAAGCTCCAGGAAATAACAAAGCTATAATCTGCCTGACCAGAGAATAAGTTTTCAAAGGATGGTACAGACGGAATCTATACCCTGGAACATATAATCTTGTGCCTCTTAACTGATTTATATTTATCTTCTAGCATGTTTTCTAATAATGTGATATGTTAGGAAGGCCTTTGATTAATATAACATTAAAATGAATTTATGAACAGGTCTCTTGTAGATACTGCTGCTGCCGCTGCTAAGTCACTCCCAGTCGTGTCCGACTCTGTGCAACCCCATAGATGGCAGCCCACCAGGCTCCTCTGTCCACAGGATTCTTCAGGCAAGGATACTGGAGTGGGTTGCCATTTCCTTCTCCAATGCATGCATGCATGCATGCTAAATCGCTTCAGTTGTGTCCGACTCTGTGCAACCCCATAGATGGCAGCCCACCAGGCTCCTCTGTCCACAGGATTCTTCAGGCAAGAATACTGGAGTGGGTTGCCATTTCCTTCTCCACTTGTAGATACTAAGAATACATAAATGCCTATTTCTGCCTTAATTTTAATATCCCAAGTTATAGCTAAATATATGGCATACCGTTGATTTCTTTGGTTTTAAGTTACAGAAACAAAACTTGAAATTCCTCATGAAAAAGAAGAGCTATTTGTTGAGAGAGAATACAAGAAAGGTTTTAAACAACTTGTCGGTTTTCCAGGATATAGCTAGAACTTGAAATCAGTTGGAAGCAGGAACTAAAATATTTCCAGGACTTTCTCTGGCCTTTAATTTGTTTTGTCTTTTGGTGAGCTTTATCGCCTTTCATTTCCTGAAACAAATTTTGTTTCTGGATTCAGAAGCAAGACAGCTGATTCCTCTCAAATCTTACTTCTTTGGTTACTATTATCAAAGTGGGGTTGACGAAATAACTCATGTCTATTGAATATATACACATAGTGGATTTAAAATAGTTTTCATACATTTAATTACTTCTTCAGCCAGACTGATAAATATTAGTTCAAAAAATTTGAAAAATACTGTAATCTCTGACTTTAACTGTTGTGCATTTTCTAAAGTATATGGAAAAATAAATAATGTTATTATCATGTCCAATTTCAGTTTTGGTTAGATTATGTTGCGAGGGAAGCATATATATTAACAAAAATGACAACCCATTCAAATACATATTATATTATTAGAAGCATGATTAAATAATAACATGTAAATACTATAGAATACTATGCAGTCAGAAAGAAAGAGAAGGTAGAATGCAAATGCTATAAAGACACAGAGAAGCACTTCAAGGCATTTATTCAATGAATAAATGATGTCTGTATGTCCTAGGAAAGAGAAGGTAGAATGCAAATGCTATAAAGACACAGAGAAGCACTTCAAGGCATTTATTCAATGAATAAATGATGTCTGTATGTCCTGTTTGAAAAAAAAGAAGGTATTTCATTGAGTGCAAAAATCAAGTTGCATGAATAATATACATAGCATGGTTCTACTTTTACCTTAAAAACAACATAGAGCAAAAATAAAGTACTATATACCATTACCTAAGCACTTAATATATTTCAGGTACAGTTTTCTGCTTTTTTATAATTATTACCTAATTGCTAACTGAGTTCTCATGACAACCCTGTGAAGCAGGTTTTAGGAAATGCTATAAAGACACAGAGAAGCACTTCAAGGCATTTATTCAATGAATAAATGATGTCTGTATGTCCTATTTGAAACAAAAAAAGGTATTTCATTGAGTGCAAAAATCAAGTTGCATGAATAATATACGTAGCATGGTTCTACTTTTACCTTAAAAAAAACATAGAACAAAAATAAAGTACTATATACCATTAACTAAGCACTTAATATATTTCAGGTACAGTTTTGTGCTTTTTTATAATTATTACCTAATTGCTAACTGAGTTCTCATGACAACCCTGTGAAGCAGGTTTTAGGTGCTCTTTATGGCACTAGTGGTAAAGAACCCACCTGCCAGCTCAGGAGTAATAAGAGACATGTGTCCAATCACTATGTCGGGAAGATCTCTTGAAGGAGGATAAGGCAATCCACTCCTTTATTCTTGCCTGCAGAATCCCATGGGCAGAGGAGCCTGACAGGCTATAGTCCACAGGGTCGCAAAGATTTGGACGTGACTGAAGCAACTTAGCACATAATTATTATTCCTATTTTAGAGCAGGTAATTGATGGAGCCTACCAGGCATTATTCTTGCCTGCAGAATCCCATGGGCAGAGGAGCCTGACAGGCTATAGTCCACAGGGTCGCAAAGATTTGGACGTGACTGAAGCAACTTAGCACATAATTATTATTCCTATTTTAGAGCAGGTAATTGATGGAGCCTACCAGGCTGACTCTGCTGCTGCTGCTGCTAAGCCATGTCAGTCGTGTCTGACTCTGTGCAACCCCACAGATGGCAGTCCACCAGGCTCTGCTGTCCCTGGGATTCTCCAGGCAAGAACACGAGTGGGTTGCCATTTCCCTCTCAAATGCATGGAAGTGAAAAGTGAAAGTGAAGTTGCTCAGTCATGTCTGACTCAGTGACCCCATGGACTGCAGCCTACCAGGCTCCTCTGTCCATAGGATTTTCCAAGCAAGAATACTGGAGTTGGTTGCCATTGCCTTCTACGAGGATGACTTTACTTACCTCCAAAATATGTGTGTAAATTCTCTCATCCATCCACTTATTATTCCTCAAGTGTTCACTAAATAGTTACTATCCTTAGGCACTCTTCTAGGATCTAGGGCTCTATGGACTGCTGTCCTCTACATGCAGACTTTATATTCTGGTGGGGTACATGTAAATAACTACAGTATAAAGAATCTTCCATATAATAAATGCTGCAGAAACAAACAAAAACAGAACTAGGTTAAGGGATCAGGAGTGTCAAGATTAAGACTGCTATTTTAAATAGGGTGTTCCAGGTAGACCTCAGTTCAGTTCAGTTCAGTCGCTCAGTTGTGTCCAACTCTTTGCGACCCCATGAATTGCAGCACACCAGGCTTCCCTGTCCATCACCAACTCCCAGAGTTTACCCAAACTCATGTCCATCAAGTCAGTGATGCCATCCAGCCATCCCATCTTCTGTTGTCCCCTTCTCTTCCTGCCCCATCCCTTCCAGCCTCAGGGTCTTTTCCACTGAGTCAACTCTTCACATGAGGTGGCCAAAGTACTGGAGTTACAGCTTCAGCATCAGTCCTTCCAATGAACACCCAGGACTGATCTTCTTTAGGATAGACTGGTTGGATCTCCTTGCAGTCCAAGGGACTCAGGAATCTTCTCCAACACCACAGTTCAAAAGCATCAATTCTTCGGCACTCAGCTTTTTTCACAGTCCAACAACTCTCACATCCATACATGACCACTGGAAAAACCATAGCCTTGACTAGATGGACCTTTGTTGGCAAAGTAATGTCTCTGCTTTTGAATATGCTATCTAGGTTGGTCATAACTTTCCTTCCAAGGAGTAAGCGTCTTTTAATTTCATGGCTGCAATCACCATCTGCAGTGATTTTGGAGCCCCCCAAAATAAAGTCTGACACTGTTTCCACTGTTTCCCCATCTATTTCCCATGAAGTGATGGGACCAGATGCCATGATCTTCGTTTTCTGAATGTTGAGCTTTAAGCCAACTTTTTCACTCTCCTCTTTCACTTTCATCAAGAGGCTTTTTAGTTCCTCTTCACTTTCTGCCATAAGGGTGGTGTCATCTGCATATCTGAGGTTATTGATATTTCTCCCGGCAATCTTGATTCCAGCTTGTGCTTCTTCCAGCCCAGCGTTTCTCATGATGTACTCTGCATAAGTTAAATAAGCAGGGTGACAATGTACAGCCTTGATGTACTCCTTTTCCTATTTGGAACCAGTCTGTTGTTCCATATCTCGTTCTGTTGCTTCCTGACCTGCATACAGGTTTCTCAAGAGGCAGGTCAGGTGGTCTGGTATTCCCATCTCTTTCAGAATTTTCCACAGTTTATTGTGATCCACAGTCAAAGGCTTAGGGGTAGTCAATAAAGCAGCCCTCAGCAAGAATGTAATAGCTGATCAAAGACTTGAAATAGGTCAATGGGCCACAGGGTTATCAGGTAAAGAGCTACCCAAAGAGAGAGAACAGCCAGTGCAATTTTTTGGCGATTGCATCAATCTTCTCAGTGAAATGGAAAGCCTGACGCTAGATCTTGCCAGGTATATTCAAGGAGCACGTGTCTCTATACCCTCAAGCATAGAGTGGTCAAGGAGGGAAAGCAGTATGTAATGTAGGAGAGGTAAGGGGAGAAGATGGGGGGCAGGAAGTAGGGCATAGAGGGCACTGTGGCTGTTGTGTGAATATTGCTTTTATTCTTGATGAAATGGGGAGATTCTGAAAAATTCTGAGTGAAGAAGAGATTCAATTTGACATGCTTTTTAAAAGAATTTTTCTGGCTACTTGTATTGAAAGTAGGCTGAGAGTGGTGAGACAGGCAGATGCGAGAATGTGCTTCTCATATATCTGACAGCAGGGAGGAAAACTGGCCAGTGGTCCAGCAGTGTGCTCTGAAATCTGTTACCATGTGTACCAGGACCACACATCTCGCGGGCGTCTCCCAGACAATGACTCAGTGCAGGGGAAGAGCTCTTGGGGATCTGGGAAAAAAGACATGGGACAGACCTCCAAGAGAGTGGCCTATGTAAGTGAAAGGTCCTCATAGAGGTGTGTATGTGATTAGGTATATATAGGCACATACAAACATGTAGAAGATAAAAGCCCAGATCATTAACAGTGACCTCCAGGGAGAGCGATGTTAAGAGTAGGGGAGCCTGAGAGAGGTTTCTTAGTTTGTATTTTGTAAATTTTCACTTTATTCGATTTTTATAAGCTGGCATTATTTTTATAATTAATATATTTTAAAACAGTAATTATAATATTTCAATGAAGAAATTAAAATGTTTGTTTCAACGTGTGTATGTAGCAACCAACTAAAGCTATAATCAGTGCAGGTGCGCTTTCTGTAAACTAAAACCACCCAGACATCTCTCCTGGTAATTGTCTAGGTAAAAGGATGGACAGGTTTGAAGCAGATTGGAACCTCTGTTTCTGTTCTCATTTCTGAAGCTGTATGGGTCTTTGCTCTGCTGAGTTCAACTTCAGAACTAGAAGAAACAGCGTTTGTAAATATTCCCTTAAACAGAAGCACATGAACTGCTAGTGTACATTTTTTAGGACAGTTGTTGAAAGCCTGAGTCTAAAGGTATAGTGATATAACCAACAGTTGGGTCTTTTCTTATCCCCAGCAGAATTCTACCTTTGGAAAGACTCCAGCAGCTATGTTCTGTAGTAGACTCAGTTACCCAGAGAAAATCTTGTCAACATCATCACATCAGAGTCAGCTCTAAGTAGCCAGCTAATTTCTGTTAAGTTCTGTGTCCCTGATTAAACATATAACAGTTGTACCTATGTGATCTCATGAGATTCCTTAGCTCACCTAAAATGCTCCATTTTCACTGTGACTGTTGTAGAGACATTTGGGGAATTATTTGCAAATTTTCCATTCTTTGACATTCAGTAGTAACAGGGTCATCTCCTCGTTAATTTTCAAATGGTTATTTCATACTGCCTTTCCAAACATTTAATTAGGATCTTGATAAACTGTTATTAGTTTTATGATATCATGGCATCAATGTATTCATGACATGATTCAGAGCATGAATCCAAAAGAAAATCTTAGACACGTCATTATCAAAAACGTATTAAAAACAGTGACGTCCTTGAAAACTAGGAAATGCCAGCAAGCCATGAAGGGAACATTTTCATACTATACACTAAATTTGTTTGAAGAAAGTGAAAGTCACCCAGCTGTGTCCGACTTTTTGTGACCCCATGGACTTCAGTTCAGTTCAGTCGCTCAGTTGTGTCCGACTCTTTGCGACCCTATGAATCGTAGCATGCCAGGCCTCCCTGTCCATCGCCAACTCCTGAAGTTTACCCAAACCCATGTCCATTGAGTTGGTGATGCCATCCAACCATCTAACCTTCTGTTGTCCCCTTTCTCCTCCTGCCTTCAATCTTTCCCAACATCATGGTGTTTTCAAATGAGTCAGCTCCTCACATCAGGTGGCCAAACTATTGGAGTTTCAGGTTCAGCATCAGTCCTTCCAATGAACACCCAGGACTGATTTCCTTTAGGATGGACAGGTTGGATCTCCTCTCAAGAGTCTTCTCCAACACCACAGTTCAAAAGCATCAATTCTTCTGCGCTCAGCTTTCTTTACAGTCCAACTCTCACATCCATACATGACTACTGGAAAAACCAGTAGTCTAGCCTTGACTAGACAGGCCTTTGTTGACAAAGTAATATCTCTGCTTTTTAATGGAATTCTCCAGGCCAGAATACTGGAGTGGGTAGCCTTTCCCTTCTCCAGGGGATCTTCCCCACCCAGGGATCTAACCCATGTCTTCCACATTGCAGGCGGATTCTTTACCAGCTGAGCCACAAGGGAAACCCCTGATAGACATACAATATATTGATACAGAGACAAATCTTATCTAGTTATTTATGTCAGTGACATGTATTGCCATTTTTAAATTGATGAATACAGTGAATTATTCTGAGACCATATGTTATTTGACGGTTATTTGAAACTCCTGCTGCTTCTGCTTTCGACTCACACTTCCTTGGTCCTCCTCTTAAACTTCTTACTACTGCTTCCTATTCCCTTGTATGGGATTTACTTCCAAATTTTAATTATTTCATTCAGTTATTAGATCATTTAAGTTTATTGAACATCTATGTGAGAGACTATACTAGGTACTGGGACTACAGTAAGGGGGAAAAAACGTCCTGCCTTTAGGGAGTGTATAGGTAAGGAAAGTGTATAGGTCTGTTCCATGTCTTGTTTGGGGTCCTATCCTAACCACACTATCCTTGGATGATTTTATTGGGGCCAATGATTCGTGTATCCATGCCTTTCAATCTGTAAATCTAACCCAGGTGCTCCTCCTGACATATCATTCACTTATGNATTGCTGTCTCTTATACACATCTAGATGTGTATAAGAGACAGGTCCTATCCTAACCACACTATCCTTGGATGATTTTATTGGGGCCAATGATTCGTGTATCCATGCCTTTCAATCTGTAAATCTAACCCAGGTGCTCCTCCTGACATATCATTCACTTATGACCCACTAGTTCTGAGCAGCTTCACCTGAGGATTCTATCTGACCACCCATCCATCCATTCAACATGCATATGTACATCATCTAATCTTAGGCTATGCTGCTGCTAAGTCCCTTCAGTCATGCCCGACTCTGTGCGACCCCACAGACGGCAGCCCACTAGGCTCCCCCGTCCCTGGGATTCTCCAGGCAAGAACACTGGAGTGGGTTGCCATTGCCTTCTCCAATGCATGAAAGTGAAAAGTGAAAGTGAAGTCGCTCACTTGTGTCCTACTCTGAGCGACCCCATGGACTGCAGCCCACCAGGGTCCTCCATCTATGGGATTTCCCAGGCAAGGTACTGGAGTGGGGTGCCATTGCCTTTTCCTCTTAGGCTATAGTGGTAAACAAAATTAGACGAAGACCTTTTCCTTATGGTGTTTGGAATGAGTATGAAGACGTAGGCTATAAAAAAGTAAACAAATGTGTAATAGCTTTAGGTTGTGATAAATGCCAAAAAGAAATCATAGGTATGAGATACTAGAGAACTGTGTGTGAAGGGTGATTATTTTAGCTAGTATTGTAAAAAGAAGGCCTCTAAAAGATGGCTTTTTACTTAACACTAGTATGAAGTCCTGGAGTGGGAAAATCAAAGGACTGGTAAAGAGTGTTTCAGAAGAAATGGACTCTTCTTCACACAACAGTGAAGGTAAAATAGAATGTGCAGATGGGAAATTTACAAGATACATCATAGAGCAAATACACTGACATAAACAGGGGTCATGTCCTATAAGAGTTTGTATTTCATTCTAAGTAAGATGCAGAGACCCTGGAAGTTTTAGCCCAGGGTTGACACAATTTAAAGAGACAGAGTAAAATAGAAACTAGTTAGTATTCTTCAGTTACCTACTTGGATTCTTTGTTCAGTTAGTATTGAAGCACAGTTAAGATCCGATGGTATCTTAGGATGATAGTGGGAGAATCTTGAAAAGTGGTTATGCTCAAGATAGAACTGACAGGGCTTGTTCATGGACTAGAAACTGGGGATCATGGAAAGGAAATAAGCAAGATAATTTTTTTTGCTTTTTCTTGTAACAGGATGAATTATTGTATTGTTTACTGAAGTGTGAAGTAAGAGAAAATCTGATTTGAGTGCGAGTTGAGGGATTAAGGTTTATGTTTGGACCTTTTATGTTTGAGATGTCTTCTCGACTTCCAGATGGGAAGAACAGGTAGCAATTGGATGGCTTAATCTGGAACCAAAGGGAAAAGTCTAATCTGAATATATTAATTTGGAGGGCACAAGCAAAGAGGTAACATTTAAAAGAGAGTAACAGATAAGACCATTTAGAAGGAGTATATAAATATAAAAGAGAAGAAACCTGAAAACTGATTCCCAGAAGATCTCAACACTTAGAGACAGGGAAGAAAAGTAAAAATCAGCAAAGCAGACTAAGAAAGATTGGACATTAGAGGATTAAAATCATATTTTAAAAGGACCAAAGAAATATCCTAGGTCATCTTTCCATATTTGGCAAGCAAATGTCACAGAAACTCCTTCCATCTATCACAAGTAAAACTATCAGATAAAATATTTTAAAATATCTTTTCAATACATGATTCAGTTTGCAGAAACATAAAGGAATTTCCAAAAATCTAGATTTGATTAAAAGAAAATCAAATTCACAAGGAAAAATGAATGCTTTATCAGTGACATCCTTGGGTGTATATGTCAACATTACAGATTTAACTGCTTATGAAAGGACAGGAGAAAACATCTGGAATAAAAAGCATGGAATGAGGCATGAAATGCAGTAATGACAGCGGGTGAAGTACCAAGAGCACATCTCATTTTAAAGAAGGACACATGCTTGTCTCTGCTTTGGCTTTACAAAGAAGGAAAACATTTTTTAAAAAGTAATAAACAATTGAATTGGCTTTCTCAAACTTCAGTTTGTCCTCTTTCTATTGGAAAGGTTGGAAAACTCAGAATCCACATTAAAAAAAAAAAAAAAGAAAATACTTCCTTGCAGATATCCTCTGAATGTCAACTCACACAAAGTCTAGAAGGCAGAAATGAAGCAGGAACCTCTTCCTATTGCAGACACAACTATCACACAAATTCCAGGAGACACAAGTATTTGCAGCAGCTGAAGTCCATGTGTAAATGTCTAGGAACCAGCTTCTTGGGAAAAAGGCAGCCGTGACAGCACAGTGGTGGTAGTGGTAACAACGATGATTAGGATCTCTGTTTTATAGCTACGATGATGTGATTTTAAAAATCTAAAGTCTAGGCCTGTCCCCTGATTTCCACTTCTGTGCTTCTTCCAATCATGTTTTAAAAGCACATAATTCCATTTAGTATATTCTCTTGAATATACTATGCTTGAAATACACGGAGTATTTCCTGTTTCCTCGACTAAATCCTGGCTGTTAAAATCTATCTTGGAAATTTGTACCTGTAAGCCTGAATTCCCTCTGGTCTGTAGCTGGACTTCACATTATCTCTGTGCACTAAAAAAATATCAAACCAAAACTATTTAAAGTTTTCTTGATTGACAGTGACCCCCACCCTGCCACTCCCAGCTCAGGTGACTTACAGAATGAAACAAAATTTATCTCTCTACCAATTCACTTAACTTCAGTTCAGTTCAGTTGCTCAGTCGTGAACGACTCTGCAATCCCATGAATCACAGCATGCCAGGTCTCCCTGTACATCACCAACTCCCGGAGTTCACCCAAACTTATGTGTATAGAGTTGGTGATGCCATCCAGCCATCTCATCCTCTGTTGTCTCCTCCTCATGCCCCCAATCCCTCCCAGCATCAGGGTCTTTTCCAATGAGTCAACTCTTCGCATGAGGTGGCAAAAGTATTGGAGTTTCAGCTTCAGCATCAGTCCTTCCATTGAACACCTAGGACTGGTCTCCTTTAGGATGGACTGGCTGGATCTCCTTGCAGTCCAAGGGACTCGCAAGAGTCTTCTCCAACACCACAGTTCAAAAGCATCAATTCTTTGGTGCTCAGCTTTCTTCACAGTCCAACTCTCACACCCAGACATGACCACTGGAAAAATCATAGCCTTGACTAGACAGATCTTTATGGGCAAAGTAATGTCTCTGCTTTTGAATATGCTATCTAGGTTGGTGATAACTTCCCTTCCAAGGAGTAAGCGTCTTTTAATTTCATGGCTGCAATCACCATCTGTAGTGATTTTGGAGTTCCCCCAAAATAAAGTCTGACACTGTTTCCACTGCTTCCCCATCTTCGTTTTCTGAATGTTGAGTTTTAAGCCAACTTTTTCACTCTCCTCTTTCACTTTCATCAAGAGGCTTTTTAGTTCTTCTTCACTTTCTGCCATAAGGGTGGTGTCATCTGCATATCTGAGGTTATTGATATTTCTCCCAGCAATCTTGATTCCAGCTTGTGCTTCCTCCAGCCCAGCGTTTCTCATGATGTACTCTGCATATAAGTTTAATAAGCATGGTGAGAATATACAGCCTTGTCGTACTACTTTTCCTATTTGGAACCAGTCTGTTGTCCCATGTCCAGTTCTAATTGTTGCTTCCTTACCTGCATATAGGTATCTCAAGAGGCAGGGCAGGTGGCCTGGTATTCCCATCTCTTGAAGAATTTTCTACAGTTTATTGTGATTCAAACAGTCAAGGCTTTGGCATAGTCAATAAAGCAGAAATAGATGTTTTTCTTGAACTTTCTTGCCTTTTCCATGATCCAGCGCATGTTGGCAATTTGATCTCTGGTTCCTCTGCCTTTCCTAAAATCAGCTTGAACATCTGGAAGTTCATGGTTCACGTATTGCTGAAGTGTGGCTTGGAAAATATTGAGCATTACTTTACTAGCGTGTGAGATGAGTGCAATTGCACAGTACTTTGAGAATTCTTGGGCATTGTCTTTCTTTGGGATTGGAACTTCAGGCTTCAAATAAATCCACCAAAATATTCAAAGAGATCACATTAAAAAAAAAATCTCTAAACAAACAAGGAAAGCAGTGATTATGAGTGAAAACCAGCAAAAACAAAATTAAACAAAAGATTGTGGTATAAAAACAAGAAGGAATATTAATACTTGTCTCAGCAAATACTGATCATATAAAGAGCATTTTTAATATTATATAGAAAGAAATGAAGAAATTTAGGTATGACTAAAGTATGCTATAAAAATTTATCAGACAGGAAACAAATGTTAGAACTTCTAGGAATTAATTTTATAATTAGAAATTATAGTTTATATTACACACTATATAAAACAGAACAGAAAATTAATCAACTATATTGTAAAATCAAATAAATTACCTAGAAAACAAAAGTGATAAGAGATGAATAATATGAGAGGTTAGGAGATGTGTAGAACATAATGAGTAGTCCGATACAGAACTAATTGTATTTCCAGAATGAAAGACTAGATCTAATGAGTTTGAAGTTATATTATTTTTAGATTTGATGTAAGACACAAATCCCTAGAATCAGGTATCATAGTAAATCTTAAGCAAAAAAGGAGTCCACATATGGAAATATGATGGTCAAATTTCAGAATACCAAGGACAAAAGGAAGATTTAAAAATCAACAGTTAAAGCTAGACTAATATCTTCAATATGTAAG
The DNA here is from genome assembly GCA_006410675.1 of Oreotragus oreotragus. Taxonomy (NCBI): domain Eukaryota; kingdom Metazoa; phylum Chordata; class Mammalia; order Artiodactyla; family Bovidae; genus Oreotragus; species Oreotragus oreotragus. The sequence continues at coordinate 12,513 of SJYX01006757.1, read as the reverse complement.
CAAAAATCATTGTTAAATTAAGAATTATATACAAATTTGTGTATCTTTCAGGAACAAACACAAAATAAATACAATTTTAGATATCAATGATTGAGAGGGTTACTACCACAAACCCTCACAAAGGAACTGCTAAAGGATATAGTTTAAGAATAAGGAAAATAACCTAAAAAATGCAGGAAGATTAAAAATTAAAAACATTAACTTATAAATAATTGATAATATTGATTATATCAAAAAAATTAAATTAATGCATAATTTGTTAAGTAAAAAGTAAAATAAAATAGCTGTATAAAAATAGCCTAAAAGAAATGATGGGGTAATTGGAATTAAAATAGTGAAGAATTGATGCTTTTGAACTGTGGTGTTGGAGAAGACTCTGAGAGTCCCTTGGACTGCAAGGAGATCCAACCAGTCCATTCTGAAGGAGATCAACCCTGAGATTTCTTTGGAAGGAATGATGCTAAAGCTGAAACTCCAGTACTTTGGCCACCTCATGTGAAAAGTTGACTCATTGGAAAAGACTCTGATGCTGGGAGGGATTGGGGACAGGAGGAGAAGGGGACGACCGAGGATGAGATGGCTGGATGGCATCACGGACTCGATGGACTTGAGTCTGAGTGAACTCCGGGAGATGGTGATGGATAGGGAGGCCTGGCGTGCTGCGATTCATGGGGTCGCAAAGAGTTGGACACGACTGAGCGACTGAACTGAACTGAACTGAACTGAACTGAAGGTCCTTTTACTATTTGGGAAGAGAGTAAAGAGGTCAACAATAGAAACAAGTGAAACATAAATGTGATATTGCAAGACTAACAGCATAGAAAGAACCCATCACTTCACAAAACCCACTGGAGGAAAGAAATTTGAAAAGAAAGAAATAAAAATTTGGAGACTGAAGTACCAGAGCAATTTAAAACTTTTCTTTTAATATTTCAATTGTGCTCACTTGAGCTCTCTAGCTAAATAAATTAAGAAATCAGTGACAAGGAACAGTGGTCTCTTTCTTTTTTGTTTCTGAGATAAAATACAATAGTAGTTTCTAAAATATCCATACACTAATTCTTATCTACTGAGTCACATACTAATTTATTAAAGAATATACTGAGTGCTTCTGTTTAAGGTCAATAACATCTGCACTAAATATCTGAATATACATTTTACTTATTCATTTACATATTTATTGACTACCTAGAATTCATTGCCCTTCCTTGAATGCACCCATGGTTCAAGGTTGGGGTGAAGCCAGCTCTTTCCAGCTCACAAGACGGTATTGTCAGCATTTCTCCCCAAGTTTACTATCACATTGGTTGTTTACAATTATGCCTTATAGTTGGAATATGTCAGCCATGGAAATCTGTAAATGCTAAAATCCAGGACTTCTTTTTTTTTCTATAAAGCCAGTTTTTAAACATTTACAGCACAACTACTGCAAATAATTTCTGCCTGATCATTTATATCTCACTTATTGGAAGAGTGAATCCAAACATGAGATGAATGACTATTTCCTGCACCCATGCCATAACCCCAGCCACCCTAACCCTCACCAGCTCTGACACCAGCAGAAAGAAGACCTGTGGCATAAACCTGGCCAACTAGATGCTTCTCAGGATTTGGACTCTTAAGTGAGAAACACAAGGATAGAAGAAATGGTTGAGACATTGTATACATATATTTTAAATGGGTGAATTTTATGCTATGTGAATTGTATCTCCATAAAGCTGTTAAACAGGATTTTAAATGACCATTCCTGTCATCCCTAATTTCACCTCTTCAAGAGCAATTACACTCCTTTCTGCTTACAAGCTTAATTCCTGAGACTTCCATTAAAGAGCTGAGCATACATTCATCAAATTTTCTTTCCTTTTTTCTTTTTGCTTGCAAGTTAGAAACTATAAAATACATAATATTAATTTAATCTATATTAGAAACAATGCAAAAATTTCCTTATTTGTAATTGACTTATTTTCAAAATAACCTAGATTAATTCAGCATATATTTGATTATCTATAGTTCTTATATTTAATTATCTATAGTTTTGCCAATAATTATTTTATAGGGTTCTATTCATAATTATTATTTTCCAGATCACCAGTCGGGGAAGGCAATGGCACCCCACCCCAGTACCCTTGCCTGGAAAATCCAATGGACGGAGTAGCCTGGTAAAAAAAAGGAAAAAAGTCACATTTTTATTTGGTTCACCATAGTTATCAGGAAGTTTATAGGGTTCAGAAAAAATAAGTACATTATAAATCACATTTTCCCATTAAACTTGATGTTTCCCAGACTCAGATTAAATGTTCTTTGCCAACTGCTCTAAGAAAATAGTAACAACTTGAAAAACAATAGAGCATTCATTTTTTAAAAGAAGGGTAAAATTGACTGGTGCTGAGAGTTTAAAACAGAGTTTCAAATACCCATTCTTTCAATAGTCCAAATAAATATTTATTTAGTTGGAGGAAACTGTGCATTTGACATCAGTATAGTAAACAGACACATAACCTCTACATGCTATTTGAGGAGAAATGATCAGATGGTAATTGTCACACTAACAATGTATGTCACCCAGGGTGACATACACTCCCTATATGAAGAGATAACTCATAAAAAACACAATTCTGCTCACTCACAGAGAAAAAAAAAAGGAATGTGATACAAGATGTGTAGACATTCCTATTCCTTAACTGATGTGATATAAAAATTATAATAGGAAATGAAATATAGCATTGCTATTTGGGGATAAACTCCTAAAATAAATTCTATTTCTCCAAATTTCAGTATTATCAGAACTGGACCAGATAATTCAACTTGTATACGGCATAAAACCATAATATTCTCTCCTATAAGCTTTCCCTTGTCTGTTTGCTCTTTAAACAGCTGTCAATTTTTCTGTTTCATCAATTCTGGTAGTTCAGGATCAATTCTCATCATTATCAGTGGCAGAACATGATGGTACAATAAGCCAAAATGATTAAATGTATTCTAAGGAAAAAAAAAATGAGGAAAATAGAAGAGAATCTCTTCGTAAAAGCTAACCCCTCATGAACAGCATATTTAGAAACTGTCTGCAGGTAATTACATTCAGGTAACCTGATCTGAAAATGCCAAGTTCATACAATGGTTCGTTTAATTCCATCTGGTGTACAATAATACTTTCCTTAATGGACATATTGGTTTAAAGGGGAAAAAAAATATCACCTCAGATATTAAAAGCCCACATTCCCTTAGTAATTATAAAATATTACATCCAAAATAAGAATCTCAAAGATGGGCCTGCAATGCTTAATCTACTTTTAAGAGGAAATTAAGATAACGAGCTTTAGACTTCTCACTACCTAAGTCCCTTCTTAGTGACAATCTATTTTCTTAATATCAAGAAATATATAGGTTACTATTATGAACTGGATCAGGACTCTTCTGATCTCTTGAGAGAAAAAAATAAACTGATTTGGAACATATATGAGACAGTAAATGTATCAAAATATTTTTAAGGGAAATATTTAATTCTTGCAATGTTGCTACCTGTTATTAGGATAGAAATGGAATGAAACATGCATATATTTCACACCATCATTTTTTCTCTCCTTTCAGGTTATTAAAATGGCCAGAGAAATGGACTTCTTATAATAAAGAAACACATAGGACTCAAAGCACCTTGGTGAGTGACCTGCGGGAGAAAAGACCTGTATTTCAGTCTTTTCAGGAATGTGAACTCTGCCTTTCAATGCTTTTTCCATCAGATCTCAATCTTGATACCTACTAAATCCCCCGTTTTTCTTAATTATTTCTTTATTTACAGAAAGGGACAGAGTTAACATACTTCCTATTTGTGTGCATTTTTTCCCTCTATGGATACATGTATTTCCAAACTTTCTAATAAAATAATGAATACCAAAGGCTTTCCCCAAAGACTTGTTGAAATGTCACAAGCTAGATTGGCCTTGGTAAAACTATAAAAAAGAGAACAGAGTTTTCTTTCTGTTTTCCCTTTCTTTGTTGGCGATATTTCCGCCCTCCACCCCCATCATGTATATTCCACTTCCTAAAATCAAAGTTCACCCAGCCCTCTACTCTTTTCTTCTGGATGTGAACTGATGAAAAATAAGCATAATAAATGCAGAAATGTTACTCTTTGTTAAGTCGTGATAAAATCTATGAAAAAACATTAGAGCAGGCTAAAGGGAGAGCTGAGGCAGGAGCAGTCACTTAATTCAGTACAACAACCAGAGTAGGCTCCACAGGAAGGGAAACTTGAGGAAACCGAGAGAGGTAATAGAGGTAGCCAAGCAATTTGGTGGAGAAAGAACAGTTCAGGCAAAAGGCGTTAGATGAGACTATAAAAGAGTGTTCCAGTGAACAGAAAGCCAGCCTATGCTTGCAGAGGACTGATCTAGGAAGGGAAGAACATGGGAGCTACAATGTGAGGTGGGGGAGGCAGGCACGGGTTTTACTTATTTGGGTCTTGCATGGATGTGAAAGTTGGATTCTGAAGAAGGCTGAGCACCGAAGAATTGATGCTTTTGAACTGTGGTGTTGGAGAAGACTCTTGAGAGTCCCTTGGACTGCAAGGAGATCCAACCAATCCATTCTAAAAGAGATCAGTCCTGGGTGTTCTTTGGAAGGACTGAAGCTAAAGCTGAAACTCCAATATTTTGACCACCTCATGCGAAGAGTTGACTCATTGGAAAAGACTCGGATGCTGGGAGAGATTGGGGGCAGGAGGAGAAGGGGACAACAGAGGATGAGATGGCTGGATGGCATCACCGACTCGATTGACAGGAGTTTGGGTAAACTCCGGGAACTTTGGTGATGGACAGGGAGGCCTGGCATGATGCGATGCATGGGGTCACAAAGAGTCGGACACGACTGAGTGACTGAATTGAACTGAACTGATGGAGCTGGAAGGATTTGGACTTTTATTCTTATAGAGTAGTTCCAAGATACAATACTTTGTGGCAGACAAGCGGAAGTCATGTTTTAGGGTCAGGTAGACTTTTTTCATATAGCAGTTGTTTATGTCCTTACAGCCTCAATTTCATCAACTACCTCTGATAGGAATTCTACACCAATCCACTTACGAAAATTGCAAGCAACTCAATCTCTGTTTTGGTTTAAAGACTTCTTCTGTTTCCTTACATAAAAGCTTTGGGGGTATCTAGTAACATCTTATAAGTGATTATCATATTATTCTAAAACTGTTTCTTCTCAGTAAACTTAATGTTGACTGCAATCTCCATGTTAATCATTAGCATGAAACAATATTTGAGTCAGAACTTATCCTAAGAATAGAAATCTGAATATGCTTGTTATATGTTAAGTCCCTGGTATCTTTCCTCTTGTTGCTAAAAGAGTAAGTCACACAGAGTATCTTGATTTAGTGCAGTTGGTGACAATGAACTCTATCCTCTCTTTTAGAACCTAGAAGAGACTAGGTAAGCATCCTTGTGGCTGTATAGAAAAGATATATTGTGCCATTTCAACAGGCATTATTCCAGAGAGTTTTGTTCTGTGGCAGACTGCTGTGAGGCAGGACTGGCGATTGTTACTTCAAGCCATTCCTCTGCCGAAAGACCCATTTGAAGCATGACTGCTGAAGAAGAAAAGAGCCACAGCTCTAGAGTGACAGCTTTCTCTGCTCCATTATGTCCCCTTTGAAGGTTGCATAGCTCAGAATCTGCAGAATAGAAGGCATTTCAGTTGATGTCAGTATCTTTTCCCTGTAGATATTTTTTCCTTTCCCTGTTTCTAAATAGCCCTGCATGAAAAAAACAGTGGTATATAGCTGATGGAGGGCTATGATTTTAAGATAAAAATCATACCTTTTTCTCAATGAACAATAAACGACAGTATTTCTTAGCAGGGAAACATAAGTTCATTTCCTGCTGAAATTTTTTTTTTAACATTTATGAGCCATAAAGTAAGTTTTTGTAACTCCAATTAAACTCTCTATTTAAATATTTGTCTTTGGTGTATATTCTTTTATACAAATTATAGTTATTAATGAAACTTCCTTGGTTGTCTATACACTTGAGGCTTAAATGCAGATTTAAATATTAACAAGACTCTGATTAAAGTGCAGAAACATGGGTAGTGAAGGTAAGAGAAATGCTCTACTCCTGCCTTGTCTTGCTTCTAGATTATATTCCTCAAAATTCTAATTAGCAAATGAAAACGCAGCATGACTTCCTATGTGTATTCTGGCTTATGGATTGCACCTTTGGTTTAAGGGGAAAATAAATATTTTACGCATTGAAATGGAGGCAGGTTTGACAATTACATTCAGGTGAACTCTAAAGAGCACATGGCCTTAACAGACTGAGAAATTATTCTCCCACCCTCAACTCAGTCCTTCACAATTAACTTAAAAAATGATATCCTTGTTTTCTTAGGTTTGTACCTTGATTATTTAATTGTGTTAAGGAGCTCCAGGTCACAAGTTTTATCCCTGTGGTAGCCAGTTATGTTTGGAGGAAATTCAGTTCAGTGGCTTCAAAACACAATTTAATCCAACTGAATATTACATTGTAAGGCAATGTAAACTCATCACCTTGGACTATAATTTAAAAAATCCTTAAAGCACATTTATACTAATGATGCAATAAAAGGAATAGGATGTTTATACACATACTCGCATCTCCTCTCAATACACTGCTCTTCTATAAGATCCTAAATCCCTCAGGGCCAAGGTCTCTGTTCTTCGCTGGATAAAACGACAGAACGAGACAGTACATTAAAGGAGGTAAGGAAAGATGAAAGAAAGGATAAATTTACTTTTATACAATTATGAAGTGATAATAGAAGCAGAGAATATGCAGTTTTAAATGTATTCAAATCTTTCCCACCTTAAAAAAAAATCAGCTTCTTAACAGTTACCAGCTTATCTTTCTCTTCTCTTGCTCAGTCAAAAATTTTGCAATACCTTCAATTTCCCATGTACTCATTCCTTTTCCATCTTTTTGTTTGTTTACCTTTGTAAATTCACCAAAATAACTCACACTAAGATTAACCTTCAGGTGACTAAGTGGACATTTCCAAGTCCTCATATTACCTGAGCTTTCTGGTAGCATCTGTCCTTGTCAATCACTCGTTACCTTTTGAAACTCCCTCATTACATTCTCTTGTTCACTCTCATTCACTTCTGACCATTATCCTATATCCTTTCAATGCTCACCGCCAATAATATATTATAAAATGTTATTGCATTTAGTGCTTCTCAATCCTATATTCATCTCCAGGTCTTTATTATAATTTACATATTTATTAACCCTAAATTTCATACTGTCTCTTTGAGTCCCAACTGTTTATTCAGCAAGTGCACTGGGATGTCTGTAAAGCTACCTCTGAGAACCGAGACCACGTGTGTGAAACTGTCCTAGCTGTTTGTTTCAGTAAACCTTTACATGGAAAAGATAAAATATAATTCTGTGAATAGTCCTACTCTTCCCTTCAGAAAATTCTTGCAGATCAGTTTAGAGACAGGAGTCTGCTCACCTGAGACGGTTCATTTATCAAGACTGACTTCAAAAACCTTGACTTGCAGCACCGAACAATCTTAAACTATTATTTCATAAGTTTTGCCCAATTCCAATTAATTCTCTGTCTTGAAAAACCTACCCCAAATGTCTTGATTCCAGACCCCAAAGGTAAAAAATATCTCCCTTTTGAGACAGTAGGGCTTCCCTTGTGGCTCAGCTGGTAAAGAATCCGCATGCAACGTGGGAGACCTGGGTTTGATCCCTAGGTTGGGAAGATCCCCTGGAGAAGGGAACGGCTACCCACTCCAGTATTCTGGCCTAGAGAATTCCATGGGCTGTATAGTTCATGAGGTCACAAAGAGTTGGACACGATTGAATGACTTTCACTTCACTTAACTTTGAGACACTAAGACTCTTTAAAAGCAGTTTCTTACTGCAGTAAGTTCCAATACAATTAACTTTGTTTTTTAACAGATGGTATGACAATAATTTGGGGAATTAGACACCTCCAAATCAACTTGTCCAAGAACAGTTTAGGAATTTCCACACAAACCAGCTCATCATCTTTCAATGTTCTCTACTTTAATAAACCCTATAAATCACTATATCAGACTCGACAAACTGAAACTATATAGGTCCCTTCCCTTACCATCTTTGAATCCAACAAATTGTATTGTTTTATCTCCCCAGAAAATATTAGTTGAATAAATAAAGAATATTTTTAATGCATGCATTATCTTATTCCTCTCCTTTCAGTAGAGTAAAGGGGAAGTGTAAATGGGTAGCTATGTGCCCTGTGCAGGCAGTAAGGATACACAGTCTCTGCAGAGTATTTATAAACAATAAAATAATTCAAAGTTCACTAGTTTTATTATCAATATATCACAACACGAATAATAAATACTCTTGCCAGGATGAGGTCCATTTCCTCTTCTCACACTTACTGTGTCATTATATAACTTGACCTGAAGGAATCTATTTACTGAACCCTTGTGACCACTATTGTCACTAGCAGGAAAGCTGCCCCAGGTACACGGAATTGCCTTGATCCCAAAGCTAGTGCCTCACTCAAGAAGTGATGGGCATTTTACATTCGTGGAACAAAAGAAAGGCTTCCCTTTGCAGAAGACTCTTCAGTTTAACTCTTTCAATAAATATTGGTTGAGAATAATGATATGCAAGGCTCCAGGAGGCTTCTAGGAGCTGAGGAAATGACAGTGAATTCAAAGGAAAAGATTGTCTTCTAGGAACTTACAGTGCATTGGGAAATTCAGACTATAAACATGATTAATAACATATGTACTTGCATACACACACACACACACACACACACACACACACACACACACACCCCACCCATTGTTAGGTAGCTAAAATACAAAATATGCTAAAGTAAAATAAAATAATGCAGAGAAGGGGGACAGGAGGTAATTATGTGGCAGGGTGGGATGAGGGATGGGAATTTAGTTAGGATGATAACTGAAAATCATTTCATGCAAAGATGGGCTCAGTAAAGGACAGAAATGGCAGGGACCTAACAGAAGCAGAAGATATTAAGAAGAGGTGGCAAGAATACACAGAACTGTACAAAAATGATCTTCATGAGCCAGATAATCACGAATGTGTGATCACTCACCTAGAGCCAGACATCCTGGAATGTGAAGTCAAGTAGGCCTTAGGAAGCATCACTACGAACAAAGCTAGTGGAGGTGATGGAATTTCAGCTGAGCTATTTCAAATCCTGAAAGATGATGCTGTGAAAGTGCTGCGCTCACTATGCCAGCAAATTTGGAAAACTCAGCAATGGCCGCAGGACTGGAAAAGGTCAGTTTTCATTCCAATCCAAAAGAAAGGCAATGCCAACGAATGCTCAAAGTACCACACAATTGCACTCTTCTCACACGCTAGTAGAATGATGCTTAAAATTCTCCAA
>SJYX01006756.1:127563-148063 GCA_006410675.1 Oreotragus oreotragus | reverse complement strand
AAGCATCAGGGACTTTCCAGCACTGGGTGTCCGTTTTGCCTTGCTTAGGGCACTCACTGCCAGCAATATTGTCAGTTCCATTTGAAAGTTAAATTCTATGACCTGTCTCTAATTTCCCCTTCTTCACTGACTCCGATTATCACCACACTCATCTGTTCCTCTGACAATGACAATATTTCCTTGTTTCGATGCCTGAGTCATATTCCATCATGAACCCGTATCACATTCTTTGACATCACATTCATCTCTCCATCCCTGAGTACTTTCTTCACTTTCAACCCTAGGTATTGTGAATGCTGCTGCAGTGCATGCTCTCTTGCATGCAGTTATCAAAATATGTCTATTTCTGAAGTTTCCTAGGAGTGCACAGGCCATGCCAAACTTTCTGTCTCTTTTTTCCTATAAAGGCACATAGACAGTGATTCTTATCTGGCTTCCTTCAACTGATATGCCCCCACCACTATAAAAGGACCCGTTGACTAATGCTAACCTACCCTTCCTCGTCTGGACCGTTTTCCATGGTGGCCTTATCCACTGCTCAGAGTTGATGTCTCGTGGCAGCTGAGATTTTGTATCTCTGATAAGAAGCCCTGTTGAGGAATATTCATCAGTTTTTTCTCTTTTGAAAGCATTTTAATTGTATTTACCTGCTGATGGTTTCTTCCTGAGAGTGTTCCAGTTTTTCTTTGTGTGTGTGTGTTTATTTATTTAAATTTGGGTGTGTGACATCTGCTGTGTTCAAAGGTAGGTGTCATGTCGAGTCCAGCAGCCTTGTGAATCTCAGATGCCCATCAGCAATCGTTTTCATGCTGCGGTGGCAGAGAAGATCCTCCATGCTGGAAGGTTTCTTTATTCTGTCCTCTTTTAGGATGGCCTGCACCACCTGAGAGTTTTAATCAGGCCTAGTTGTACATTCAAGTAGAAGGATTCAGAAGATGCCACCAACTCTGGTGACTGCTCACTTTGGGGTGTTATTTTAAGTAAAAGTTTCTATTCTGTTTAAGTTGATTGCCAAGGATGCATTTCTTTCCGTGTCCAGATTCTTGGTCCATGGCATCGAGAGTAGTTGATGTATTCAGCTGTGCTTGTTTTCACCTACATGTTATTAAAGTGTGTTTCATCTACCACTCTTGCTGAAGTAGGTTTACATGCTTTCTCTATTTTATGTGTATCTGTGGGAAGAACCAAATGCCAAGCTCCAGATGTGCCCCTTCCATCCACCAGGGTACCCTGCTAGCCATAAGTTTCTTGTCAAGTTGGGTGTTCACATCACTTTTGTGGATTTTTTTATTTCCACCTCTCTGTTGCATCCCAAAATGTGTCTTGAATCGACCCTCCTTCACTCAGTGTGCCGATCTCTGGATTTATCTCTATCTGTGAAGACAGCCTCCTATAAGATGTCAATGTGTGATTTAAACTTCATTCTAGACCTCTATCACATTTCATGTCCAGTTCTAACTGTTGCTTCCTGACCTGAATACAGATTTCTCAAGAGGCAGGTCAGGTGGTCTGGTATCCCCATATCTCTCAGAATTCTCCATAGTTTATTGTGATCCACACAGTCAAAGGCTTTGGCATAGTCAATAAAGCAGAAATAGATGTTTTTCTGGAACGCTCTTGCTTTTTCCATGATCCAGCAGATGTTGACAATTTTATCTTTGGTTTCTCTACCTTTTCTAAAACTGTTCAATGCAGGATGCAGGATGCTTGGGGCTGGTGTATAGGGATGATCTGGAGGGAAGATGTGGGGTGGGAGGTGGGAGGGGGGTTCATGTTTGGGAGTGCGTGTAAAAAAATAAATAAATACAAAAAAAAATAAAAAAATAAAACTCAGTGGGGAGTAAAGCGATCCATTCACCATAAGTCTCCATAGCTTAGGTGTAGGAGTACTTAAAAACAGGGGAAAAAAAAAAATTCTACCCCAAGAAAATGTTTACAGCAATAGTCACCAATCTTTGTGGCGCCAGGCATGGTTTAATGGGGATGATGATTCAAATGCATTACATTTACTGTGCAGTATTAGTTCTATTATTAGGAAACCAGCTCCACTTCAGATCATCATGTATTAGATCTCTTGAAAAATATTCCACAGTGTGCACTAATCCTTTTTTTCCATGATCCAGCAGATGTTGACAATTTGATCTCTGGTTTCTCTACCTTTTCTAAAACTCAGTGGGGAGTAAAGCGATCCATTCACCATAAGTCTCCACAGCTTAGGTGTAGGAGTACTTAAAAACAGGGAAAAAAACATTCTACCCCAAGAAAATGTTTACAGCAATAGTCACCAATCTTTGTGGCGCTAGGCATGGTTTAATGGGGATGATGATTCAAATGCATTACATTTATTGTGCAGTATTAGTTCTATTATTAGGACACCAGCTCCACTTCAGATCATCATGTATTAGATCTCTTGAAAAATATTCCACAGTGTGCACTAATCCTTGTGTGTTGTAGTCCAGAGGATGAAAAACAGTTGGACATAACTGAACAATTGAACTGAATAAGGTCAAAAGCATTGACCTAATCAATAAAGCAAAAGTAAATGTTTCTCTGGGATTCCCTTGCTTTTTATTTTCTTTTTCTTTAAACATAAATTTATTTATTGTAATGGGACGTTAATTAATTTACAATATTGTATTGTTTTTGCCATACATGAATCTGCCACAAGTATTCATGTGTTCCCCATCCTGAACCCCCTCCATCCTCCATCCCCATACCATCCCTTGCTTTTTCTATGATCCAATGTATGTTGGCAATTTGATCTCTAGTTCTTCTATCAATTATAAATCCAGCTTGAAGATCTGGAAGTTCCAGGTTCACATACTGTTGAAGCCTTGCTTGGAGAATTTTGAACATTACTCTGCTGGCGTGTGAGATGAGTGCAGTTATGTAGAAATTTGAGCAATCTTTGGCATTGACCTTCTTTTGGATTGGAACAAACACTGACCACAGGACAGGAAAAGGTCAGTTTTCAATAGAGCATTACTCAGTCATAAAAAGGAACACATTTCAGTCAGTTCTAATGAGGTGGATGAATCTAGAGCCTATTGCAAAGTAAAGTTAGTCAGAAAGCAAAAGATATATATTGCATACTAGTGCATTTATAGGGAATTTAGAAAGATGGTACTGAAGTATTTATTTGCAGGGCTGCAAGTGAGAAACAGACATAGAGAACAGAATAATGGACATGAGGAGAGGGGAAGAAGAGTGTGAGATGTATGGAGATAGTAACATGGAAACTTACTTTGCCATATGTAAAGCAGAAAACCAACAGAAAATCGCTGTATGTCTCAGGAAACTCAAACAGGGGCTCTGTACCAGCCTAAGGGGGTGGGATGGGCAGGGAGTTGCAAGGGAGGTTCAAGAGGTAGGACATATATGTATATGTATGGCTGATTCATGCTGAAGTTTGAGAGAAAAAAAAATTCTGTACAGCCATTACATTAAAAATTTATTCATGTTTTATTTAAAAGCCATTAAATTAACAAATTTAAAATTATTAAATCAAAATGAGATTTAAAGAGAAATAAATTTAAAAGATAAAAAAGTTGAAATGACTCATGTCCATCGACTCTTGATAGAATAAATAAAACATGCAATGCAATATTATTTGGCCAGAAAATGAATGGACTTCTAATATAAGCTATAACATGCTAGAGCTCTGAAATGATTATGTTAATTAAAAGAAACCAGGCTCAAAAGGCTACATATTGCATTATTTCATTCATGTAAATGAATATGTCCCAGATTAGGTAATTCTCTAAAGACAGAAAATAGAATAGTTTTTCTCTGGGATTCCCTTGCTTTTTCTTTTCTTTTTCTTTAAACATAAATTTATTTATTGTAATGGGACGTTAATTAATTTACAATATTGTATTGTTTTTGCCATACATGAATCTGCCACAGGTATACATGTGTTCCCCATCCTGAACTCCCTCCATCCTCCACCCCGTACCATCCCTTGCTTTTTCTATGATGCAATGTATGTTGGCAATTTGATCTCTAGTTCTTCTATCAATTATAAATCCAGCTTGAAGATCTGGAAGTTCCAGGTTCACATACTGTTGAAGCCTTGCTTGGAGAATTTTGAACATTACTCTGCTGTCGTGTGAGATGAGTGCAGTTATGTAGAAATTTGAGCAATCTTTGGCATTGACCTTCTTTGGGATTGGAACAAACACTGACCACAGGACAGGAAAAGGTCAGTTTTCAATAGAGCATTACTCAGTCATAAAAAGGAACACATTTCAGTCAGTTCTAATGAGGTGGATGAATCTAGAGCCTATTGCAAAGTAAAGTTAGTCAGAAAGCAAAAGATATATATTGCATACTAGTGCATTTATAGGGAATTTAGAAAGATGGTACTGAAGTATTTATTTGCAGGGCTGCAAGTGAGAAACAGACAGAGAACAGAATAATGGACATGGGGATAGGGGAAGAAGAGTGTGAGATGTATGGAGATAGTAACATGGAAACTTACTTTGCCATATGTAAAACAGAAAACCAACAGAAAATCGCAGTATGTCTCAAGAAACTCAAATAGGCGCTCTGTACCAGCCTAAGGGGGTGGGATGGGCAGGGAGTTGCTAGGGAGGTTCAAGAGGTAGGACATATATATATACGTATGGCTGATTCATGCTGAAGTTTGAGAGGAAAAAAGAAAACAAAATTCTGTACAGCCATTACATTAAAAATTTATTCATGTTTTATTTAAAAGCCATTAAATTAACAAATTTAAAATTATTAAATCAAAATGAGATTTAAAGAGAAATAAATTTAAAAGATAAAAAAGTTGAAATGACTCATGTCCATCGACTCTTGATAGAATAAATAAAACATGCAATGCAATATTATTTGGCCAGAAAATGAATGGACTTCTAATATAAGCTATAACATGCTAGAGCTCTGAAGTGATTATGTTAATTAAAAGAAACCAGGCACAAAATGCTGCATACTGCATTATTCCATTCATGTAAATGAATATGTGCCAGATTAGGTAATTCGTTAAAGACAGAAAATAGAATAGTGGATACCAGGGCCCAGATGAGGGGGGAAATGGAAAATGTCTGCCAACTGGAGAGTGTTTCCCACTGAAGTGATTAAAATATTCTAGAATGAAGCTGTGGTTGTGGTTATGCATGGCAAAGTCAAGGTACATGAACAACATGTCCATAAATTTAAAGTTTCTTGAAAAAACTACTATATTTAAGTCCAGGAAAAGAATCTTTCAAGTATAAAGGAAAAATAGATATTCTCATAGGAATAAAATATTGGGGAATTCATTCTCAGAAGATATCTGGTCTGTAAGAAATGTTAAAACTAGTTATTTACGTACAATAAGTGAAGTGAAGTTGCTCAGTCATGTCCAACTCTCTGCCACCACGTGGACTGTAGCCTACCAGGCTTCTCTGTCCATGGGATTCTCCAGGAAAGAATACTGGAGTGGGTTACCATTTCCTTCTCTTACACAAAATAAGATGATATTAAAGAGAAATTATGACTTAAGAAAGAGTATCATAAAATAAATAAATGAAGGCCAAATTGTAAAAGATAAATGGTTGTTTGGGCTTTTCTATCTTTACTTTTCACTGGTTATGATCTTCATAATTAAAGTGGATTTCTTGTACATAAGATATATTTTGGCTCAGCCTGCAATGCAGGAGCCATAGCAGATTCGAGTTCCATCTCTGGGTCAGGAAGATCTCCTGGAGAAGAACTTGGCAATCCACTCCAGTATTCTTGCCTGGAGAATCCCCATAGACGGAGGAGCCTGGTGGGCTTACAGTCCATGGGGTGGCAATGAGTTGGACACGACTGAGCAACTAAACAACAACAGTCACACATTCCAAACAGAAACTCTGAAGATGCTACAAATAGATGAAACAATCCTGAGCCTAAACAAAGCAAAACTAAAAGCCTAGACAGTAGAGATGAATTATAAAAAAACCTAGACCATAGAGCTGAATTATAAAAGGTTTTAGCAATAAATGTCCATCAACAGTAGTGTAAACAGTGTGTTCACACAGGAGAGAGGAGTAATTTTTAATAATCACTCAACAGAAGATGTGTATAAGAGACAGGCTTAAACTGTATCTTTTGCAGATTTTTATTTCTTTCTTAAAAATTCCCTTACACCTTTACAGTCATAATTAGATATAAATGATCAATAGATTTTATACTATGTTTATTTTCTGGACATTGTTTCCTGTAATTTATGAATTTAACAAGACATTTGTTCTGTTGAGTGAGTATTAAAAATTACTCCTCTCTCCTGTGTGAACACACTGTTTACACTACTGTTGATGGACATTTATTGCTAAAACCTTTTATAATTCAGCTCTATGGTCTAGGTTTTTTTATAATTCATCTCTACTGTCTAGGCTTTTAGTTTTGCTTTGTTTAGGCTCAGGATTGTTTCATCTATTTGTAGCATCTTCAGAGTTTCTGTTTGGAATGTGTGACTGTTGTTGTTTAGTTGCTCAGTCGTGTCCAACTCATTGCCACCCCATGGACTGTAAGCCCACCAGGCTCCTCCGTCTATGGGGATTCTCCAGGCAAGAATACTGGAGTGGATTGCCAAGTTCTTCTCCAGGAGATCTTCCTGACCCAGAGATGGAACTCGAATCTGCTATGGCTCCTGCATTGCAGGCTGAGCCAAAATATATCTTATGTACAAGAAATCCACTTTAATTATGAAGATCATAACCAGTGAAAAGTAAAGATAGAAAAGCCCAAACAACCATTTATCTTTTACAATTTGGCCTTCATTTATTTATTTTATGATACTCTTTCTTAAGTCATAATTTCTCTTTAATATCATCTTATTTTGTGTAAGAGAAGGAAATGGTAACCCACTCCAGTATTCTTTCCTGGAGAATCCCATGGACAGAGAAGCCTGGTAGGCTACAGTCCACGTGGTGGCAGAGAGTTGGACATGACTGAGCAACTTCACTTCACTTATTGTACGTAAATAACTAGTTTTAACATTTCTTACAGACCAGATATCTTCTGAGAATGAATTCCCCAATATTTTATTCCTATGAGAATATCTATTTTTCCTTTATACTTGAAAGATTCTTTTCCTGGACTTAAATATAGTAGTTTTTTCAAGAAACTTTAAATTTATGGACATGTTGTTCATGTACCTTGACTTTGCCATGCATAACCACAACCACAGCTTCATTCTAGAATATTTTAATCACTTCAGTGGGAAACACTCTCCAGTTGGCAAACATTTTCCATTTCCCCCCTCATCTGGGCCCTGGTATCCACTATTCTATTTTCTGTCTTTAACGAATTACCTAATCTGGCACATATTCATTTACATGAATGGAATAATGCAGTATGCAGCATTTTGTGCCTGGTTTCTTTTAATTAACATAATCACTTCAGAGCTCTAGCATGTTATAGCTTATATTAGAAGTCCATTCATTTTCTGGCCAAATAATATTGCATTGCATGTTTTATTTATTCTATCAAGAGTCGATGGACATGAGTCATTTCAACTTTTTTATCTTTTAAATTTATTTCTCTTTAAATCTCATTTTGATTTAATAATTTTAAATTTGTTAATTTAATGGCTTTTAAATAAAACATGAATAAATTTTTAATGTAATGGCTGTACAGAATTTTGTTTTCTTTTTTCCTCTCAAACTTCAGCATGAATCAGCCATACGTATATATATATGTCCTACCTCTTGAACCTCCCTAGCAACTCCCTGCCCATCCCACCCCCTTAGGCTGGTACAGAGCGCCTATTTGAGTTTCTTGAGACATACTGCGATTTTCTGTTGGTTTTCTGTTTTACATATGGCAAAGTAAGTTTCCATGTTACTATCTCCATACATCTCACACTCTTCTTCCCCTATCCCCATGTCCATTATTCTGTTCTCTGTCTGTTTCTCACTTGCAGCCCTGCAAATAAATACTTCAGTACCATCTTTCTAAATTCCCTATAAATGCACTAGTATGCAATATATATCTTTTGCTTTCTGACTAACTTTACTTTGCAATAGGCTCTAGATTCATCCACCTCATTAGAACTGACTGAAATGTGTTCCTTTTTATGACTGAGTAATGCTCTATTGAAAACTGACCTTTTCCTGTCCTGTGGTCAGTGTTTGTTCCAATCCCAAAGAAGGTCAATGCCAAAGATTGCTCAAATTTCTACATAACTGCACTCATCTCACACGACAGCAGAGTAATGTTCAAAATTCTCCAAGCAAGGCTTCAACAGTATGTGAACCTGGAACTTCCAGATCTTCAAGCTNGGGAAACAGTGGAAACAGTGTCAGACTTTTTGGGGGGGGCTCCAAATTCACTGCAGATGGTGACTGTAGCCATGAAATTAGAAGATGCTTACTCCTTGGAAGAAAAGTTATGACCAACCTGGATAGTATATTCAAAAGCAGAGACATTACTTTGCCAACTAAGGTCCGCCTAGTCAAGGCTATGGATTTTCCTGTGGTCAAGTATGGATGTGAAAGTTGAACTGTGACGAAAGCTGAGTGTCAAAGAATTGATGCTTTTGAAGTGTGTTGTTGGAGAAGACTCTTGAGATTCCCTTGGACTGCAAGGAGATCCAACCAGTCCATTCTGAAGGAGATCAACCCTGGAATTTCTATGGAAGGAATGATGCTAAAGCTGAAATTCCAGTACTTTGGCCACCTCATGCGAAGTTGACTCATTGGAAAAGACTCTGATGCTGGGAGGGATTGGGGGCGGGAGGAGAAGGGGATGACCGAGGATGCGATGGCTGGATGGCATCACAGACTAGATGGACGTGAGTCTCAGTGACCTCCAGGAGATAGTGATGAACAGGGAGGCCTGGCGTGCTGCAATTCATGGGGTCACAAAGAGTCTGACATGACTGAGCGACTGAACTTAACTGAACTATCTTAATTAACTCCCTCAAAGAAGATAATGAATTTTTAAATATAAATACTAAAACTGTGGCCCTATAAAACTAGGTATATAAGTATACACATATATACACATATGTGTGTATGTTATATATATATATATATTTTTAAACTCTGTACCTTGTAAATTATATATAAAATATTAAAACCTGACATTAGTGACAAGATACTTTTAAAATTTAAAGCAACAAAATTTGGTTTGGGGAGAGGAAAAGTGCTTAATTAATTACTTTATTTTATAATACTTTAGTATGGAGATGGTAATAAAAGGAGAACCAACTTATGCTTGGTTTTATCCTTGTAATAAAACTCTGTGGGCAATGCCACCCGGATTGCCTGCACTGGATGTGGGCCACTCCCTCTACCCCGCCTGTGGGAGCCCACTGCTCCATTTTAAATTCCTTAGTTAAATAGGGCCTAATCAATATTGGCTTTTGACCTGCAAAAAGGCCATTCTTTTCCTTACTTTCTTCCCTCCTTCATCAACCCTATTTCTTTCCATTTCTTTCTTATTATACATTTGTTGAAGTTTGTTTTCCATTTATAGTTATTACAGAGTACGGGGTCTATTCCCCATGTTGTACAATACATCCTTGAGCTCATCTTACACCTACCACGGTGTGCCTCCCGCTTACCACATCCTCTGCATGGCCCCTCTCTCTTCCCCTTCGCACTGGTAACAAGTAATTGTTCTCTATATCTCTGAGATTCCATTTTTGTTATATTATTTACTTTGTGGTATTTTTAGATTCTATAAGTGATATCATACAGTATTTGCCTGTCTCTATCTGAGTTATTTTACTTAGTACTATACTTTCTTCATTGTTGCAAGGGCATTTCATTCTTTTTTCATGGCTGAATAGTATTCCACAGGTCTTCTGGGTGGCTCAGTGGCAAAGAATCTGCCTGGCAATCAGGAGATGTGGGTTCAATCCCAAGTTTAGGAAGATCGCTTGGAAAAGGAAATGACAACCCACTGGAGTATTCTTGTCTGGAAAATTCCATGGGCAGAGGAGTCTGGAGGGGTAGAGTCCATGGGTTGCAACGATTGGGACACGACTTAGTGACTGAACAACAACAAGTGTCCTAGAGTACATATATACCACATCTTTATCCATTCATCTATCATCTAATGGATATTTGCATTGTTTCCATGTCTTGGTGAATGGTGTACCTCAAGGAACATTGGGGTAATGTGTGCTTTTAATTAACATTATAAGTCTTTTTAAAATATATATCCAAGAAAAACATTGCTAAGTCACGTGTTGTTACATTTTTAGGTTTCTGAGAAATCTGCATACTGAAAACCACCACTATTTCCTGGCCAGGCAGGAAAGTGAACTCAGAGGGCCCCTTTGTTCCAGGGAAAAAAAAGATAGAGAGAGAAAGAAAGTACGACATGGGTAGGCCAAGCTTGTGCAAGTCCCGAAACTTTACTTTCAAATGGAGCTTATATACCCTAAGTTTTACATAATGGAAGATGCAGAGTCATGCAGGGGCAGCAGTCCTGATCCTTATCGATACCAGACTTTCTTTCTACATACCTTTCCATATACAAAATGTCTCAGGTGATTTACATTATCTTCTGGCCAGGAGGCCTGTTAACATTTTATGGCTTTTTTCCTTGATAAATATTAATCAACCAAAAACTCATTTGCCTTGAAGTGTCTTTTTCTTTAATCTGCATCACCCTCAAAGTATTAACTAAAGTTACATTCTTACAGAACAAAAGGGCAGTGGGTTACAACAAAGAAAGTGCTTATCTCAAAGATCTAATGTTGGTAGTGCCAGGGCTACTACCTGTTTTTTTCTATATACTAGCTATATCAACAAATAAAAGATATGAAAACTTGGTAGAAAGTATTGGGTCAGAGATAAAACCCTTAACCAGTTCTATTCTAATGATTTTTAACTCCTCGAAAGGCTCTACATACCTAGACTATTTTAAGCTTCCTGTGCCTCTCGTGGTAGGGAGGCTATAATCAATCACATGCGTAGTAGAAAAAGTCCAGACAAACCTGTCAGGCAAGTTATAAAGCTATCAGAGGGGTTTGAATTGAAACACTCCAATTAGCCCCAGGAGATTTATTAACTAGAGTTCTAAGTTTATTTTCTTCAGAGAAAGGTGGTCAGGGACAGCCCTCCACTGGTAAAAGAGAAGTCAGTGAAAAATAGCAGGACAGGCAAATTCTGGATTTGGGGTAGATGATTGAGCAGGTCCAGGGGGTCCCTTGAGTCCTGATTTGCCTTTGCCTGTCAGACTTCTTACTCAGGACTTTGTC
Organism: Oreotragus oreotragus; assembly: GCA_006410675.1. NCBI lineage: Eukaryota > Metazoa > Chordata > Mammalia > Artiodactyla > Bovidae > Oreotragus > Oreotragus oreotragus. The sequence continues at coordinate 136,860 of SJYX01006756.1, read as the reverse complement.
ATGGTTGGGATCTCCCGTGCTAGCTCATGGCACTCTGGGACCTCCTCTGGTCCTTTCTGACTCAGCTCTCCGTCCACCTTGGAGCACTGGCTACTGAGCTTAGAGCCTCTGAATTTTTTACGTTTCCTTGTGGTGGGCAGTTTCTGAGAAGTTTTCTTGGTCAGCTTTGCCTGAAGGTGATTATTCACTCTCACAGTTACCCTGACCACCTGGAGAAAACAAGAGAGAAGTAGAAAATGGCATTAGTTTGGGGAAGAGATTGAAGGTGGATGGGAGTGACAGCTTCAGGAGAAGGCGTATGGGAAGAGAAGGGTTATGTGCCATGAAAGGACAGGGGAGGGGGTCTTCTGGGGTGGTGTCAATGGGCAAGAGGAATTTGGGTGGGTTCAGCTCACCTTTACATGTTTTTAGTCCTCAATTGAGAGGAGGTCTTCATCTTTCTGTCCCAAGTAACAGGAGGCAGGTGTTTCATAACTACTCTGGAGCCTTGTGGCTTCCCAGTCACCTCAGTCATTTTGAGGCCTCCCAGTGGTCTGCTCCAGAGCCCCTGAGCACCCCTATATATACCCCTCTCCAGGGAGACACACCCTCATGCTTTATGAGGTCAGCAAGTCTCTTCACCAGCCAATGGTGGCCCTGGGTGAGCCTTGATATCACAAAACTCCATCCTGAAACCTCTAGCGGAGAATGGGGAGCAATTCAGATGTTTTGGTGGGAGAAATGAGGCATTTATAATTCCCCTAAAGATGCCTGCAAACTCNCTCCAGGGAGACACACCCTCATGCTTTATGAGGTCAGCAAGTCTCTTCACCAGCCAATGGTGGCCCTGGGTGAGCCTTGATATCACAAAACTCCATCCTGAAACCTCTAGCGGAGAATGGGGAGCAATTCAGATGTTTTGGTGGGAGAAATGAGGCATTTATAATTCCCCTAAAGATGCCTGCAAACTCATCTGCCATCTTCATCTCTCTAAGTCAACTCTTATGGGTCACATGGCAGGGAGAGTGTGTCTCCTTCAAACTTTGTCTATTATGTCTATTTTTGACTGTGAAAGTGTAAGGGAATTAAAAAAAAATCTGCCAAGGATACAACCTAAGCAGCCCCAGTTAATGTAGGTTTATGTTCTTTGTTCCATAGTCTCAAAATAACTGATATTTAAGATTGAATTTCATTTAAAACCTATTTTTCAAATTCAGACAGATATTTTATGTTCAAATATAGGAAAATTTTGTTATTTTCTAGCTAAACAAAGTTTGTACCTTTCAGTGAATACTTTGTTTCACTGATTTAGACATAAATAAAAGCACATTGTGTGTCTTTACCTTGACAATTTTTGTGGTATCACTGTGTATTTAGAATCAACGGTTTGAATGTGGGTTGTGTATAAGTACATCCCCTCGGGGACTGCAGGCTGTGCAGGAAGTGATCTCAAGGCCGTGCAAACCATTAAGGATGCTCTGTGGAATGGAGCAATTGTAAACATGGCAGCCTGCATTGTTGACAATTGTTTAACAGGGTCTTCTCTTAATGAACTCCTTTATGTATGCCAAAACCAATAGAGTACTGTAAAGCAAAATAAAGTAAAATGGAAGCTCTAAAAAAAAAAAGAAAAGAAAAAAATTAAGAGATTATTTTTTATTCTGAATCACTTTGCTGTACATCTGAAGTTAACACAACATTGTAAATCACTAATTTAATCACTAAATTAAATTTAAAAAATTAAAAAGAAAACAATGAATTTTTAAAAATAACTATTAAAACTGTGGCCATATTAATTTATACACACACACACATATATACACATACACACATATTTGTGTGTGTTTGTACACTGAAAATTTGTACCGTGTGGATAATATATAAAATCTTAAAACCTGACTTATGTGACAACAAATGTTTAAAAGAGAAACCAACAGAATTTGGTTTTGCAGAGGAAACATATTTAATCACTCACATTATTTTAGAATACTGGAGTATGGAGATGGTAATCAAAACAGAACCAGCATTTACTTGATTTATTTCTTGTAATAAATCTCTTTGATGGCAATGCCCCCAAGTATTGTCTGCATGGGATGTGTGCTACTGCCCCTGCCCCACCTGTGGGAGCCCACTGTTCTGTTCTAAATTCCTTTCTCCAAAGAATACACACAGATGGCTAAGAAAGAAGTGAAAAGATGCTCAACATCACTCATTATCAGAGAAATGAAAATCAAAACCACAATGAAGTACCATAAAATGCTGGTCAGGATGGCTGCTATCCAAAAATCTCAAGCAATAAATGCTGGAGAGGATGTGGAGAAAAGGGAACCGTTTTACCCTGTTGGTGTGAATGCAAACTAGTACAGCCACTATGGTGAACAGTGTGGAGACTCCTTAAAAATCTTGAATTAGAACTGCCATATGACCCAGCAATCCCACTGCTGGGCATACACACTGAGGAAACCAGAATTGAAAGAGACATGTGTACCCAATGATCATCACAGCGCTGTTTACAATAGCCAGGATCTGGAAACAACTTAGATGTCCATCAGTAGACGAATGGATAAGAAAGCAGTGGTACATATACACAATGGAATATTACTCAGCCATTAAAAAGAATAAACTTGAGTTAGTTCAAATGAGGTGGATGAAACTGGAGTTTATAATATAGAGTGAAATAAGTCACAAAGAAAAACACCAATAAAGTATACTAAGCTCAACATTCAGAAAAAGAAGATCATGGCATCCGGCCCCATCACTTCATGGCAAATATGTGGGGAAACAGTGGATACAATGTCAGACTCTATTTTTTTTTGGGGGGGGGGCTCCAAAATCACTGAAGATGGTGACTGAAACCATGAAATTAAAAGACGCATACTCCTTGGAAGAAAAGTTATGACCAACCTTAACTAATCGACAAGCAGAGATATTACTTTACCATCTAAGTGTCGTCTAGTCAAGGCTATGGATTTTCCAGTGGTCATGTATGGAAGTGAGAGTTGGACTGTTAAGAAGGCTGAGCACCAAAAAACTGATGCTTTTGAATTGTGGTGTTGGAGAAGACTCTTGAGAGTCTCTTGGACTGAAAGGAGATCCAACCAGTCCATTCTGAAGGAGATCAGTCCTGGGATTTCTTTGGAAGGAATGATGCTAAAGCTGAAACTCCAGTACTTTGGCCACCTCATGCGAAGTGTTGACTCAATGGAAGACTCTGATGCTGGGAGGGAATGGGGGCAGAAGGAGAATGGGGTGACAGATGATGAGATGGCTGGATGGCACCATGGACTCGATGGATGTGAGTCTGAGTGAACTCCAGGAGTTGGTGATGGACAGGGAGGCTTGGCCTGCCGCAATTCACGGGATCGCAGAGTCAGACACGACTGAGAGATTGAACTGAAGTGAACACATATTTATGGAATTTAGTAAGAGGTAATAATAAACCTATATGTGAGACCACAAAACAGACACAGATGTACAGATCAGTCTTTTGGAATCTGTGGGAGAAGGCGAGGCTGGTATGATCTGAGACAATAGCATTGAAACATGTATACTATCATATGTGAAACAGATCACCAGTCCAGGTTCAATTCATGAAACATGGTGCTCAGGGCTGGTGCGTTGGGATGACCCAGAGGGATGGGATGGGGAGCGAGGTGGAAGGGGATTTCAGGATGGGGAACCCATGTACACTTATGGCAGATTCCTGTCAAGTGTGACAAAAACCACTAAAGCATTGTAAAGTAATTAACTGACAATCAAAATAAATAAAATTTAAAATATAAACTAAATTCCTTTGCTAAAAAGGGCCTAATCAATGTTAGCTTTGTGACCTCCAAAATCACCCTTATTTCCTTCCTTTCTACCCTCCTTTCTCACCCCTCTTTCTTTCCTTTTCTTTCTTATTATACAATTGTTAAAGTTTGCATTCAATTTAAAGTTATTGCAGAGTACTGGCTCTATTCCCCATTTTGTACAGTACATCCTTGAGATCATATTTCACCTAACACGGTGTGCCTCCCACTCCCCACCTCTGTATTGCCCCTGCCTCTTCCCCAGTAGATTGTTCTCTATATCTGTGAGCATCCATTTTTGTTATATTCTCTACTTTGTTTTGTATTTAGATTTTATAAGTGATGTCATACAGTATTTGTCTAACTCTTTCTGTGTTATTTTACTTAATAGTATACCTTCCATGTTGCTGCAAATGTCAATATTCCATTCTTCTTATGGGGACCTTCTTTCTATGCCTTTTAGCAAATGGCACTGCCACCCCACACATGACACGGGCTCTCCAGCTAAGTTTCCATCTCTACACTCACACAGAGAAAGACCAAATCCTCTTCTCCCATAGAAATATACCCTGTAGTATCAGGCCAGTGACATGCCAATCCCCAGGACACACAAGACAGGCATACATCAGGAGTGGTCAGAAACATATCATCCCATGTAGGGTGAGAACAAGGGTCTAAGAGGACCACGGAGAACCCAGAGGGAGGAGCTCATTGGATGGTATGGCGAGTTATGGGGATGTTGGTGTGCCGGCTGGGCAAGCAGGAGTACTGAGATGCAGAGTACCAATGATGCCAAAATTGTACTCCTTAATGACCTCTCTGTGCCTGGGACGTACTCTCCAGTCCACTGTTTCTGTGAGGATGGATGCAGCACTCCCTGCCTCAGGCTAGTCACCATAAGCCTGAACTTGCTCAACTGGTTGTTGGACCACAGGTCTCCAAGATGAAACAGGATTGCTGAGGGAGGTGCCTTTGGGCCTCCTCAGAATGGACGAGTGATGGTGGGATTCTTGGCTTCCCAGGGAAGGCTTGGGGCTTGGTCAGTCCCATGCTGATCTCCCCCGTGTGGCCAGCAGATCAGTAGGTCCTCCCATGAGACATAAGTGACAAGGCACAGAGCTTCTGAGGGGATCATGCATGAGGCCTGAAGGCAGATCCAAATAGAGGCCAGGACCCTCTCCTCTCCCAGGTGGGGAAGCTCAGGCTTATGCAGCCTAGATGCAGAGTCTGGATTCAGGTCATACGGGTAGCAAGTGACAGGCTGAGACTGGAGATTTGGGGGTTTCATGTGTCCTAGGCTCATTTAGAGAAATTCTGTTTACAGCATGCGAGACCCAGGTGATTCTCACAGAGGCAGGCTGAATTCATCACCTTTGTGAGCACCTTCCTTCCCTGGGTCCTGCTGCTCATGGAGACCCAGAAGCATCTTCGTTGTGAGCCCGAGGATTCAGGGTGCCGGACCCTGAAACCTGCAGCTGCACTGGGGCCATCAGGGATGTCGCAGGCATCAGGATTCCCACCAGGTGAGGAGGCTGCCTTCTTCAGCGAAAAGGCAGTGAAGGAAGGAGAGGCCACAGAGTAGTGAAAGGTGGTGCAGTCTGGCAAGTGTTCCAGTTGCTGGTGAAAGACATCATTGAGGTGCTTGAAATGGTGGCAGAAGAGGAGCAGGAGAAGCTGTCCTTGCAGGAGCAGTAGGAGAAGCCAGAGGAGCAGTGCCAGGAATATCCAAGGACTGGAGCCTCGAGAAACCATCCCCCACTGGAGGCGATGGAGGCATTGGCGGCCCTGCAGGGGGAGGTGAGCTCCACAAATGACCATAGCCTAATCGACTCCAGAGGAAGGACCTTCAGAAGCGAAATTGTCCCTCCAGTCACAGAAGTGCCATCATCCAGGAAGGCACATCATCATGCTCAGGACGACGAGAAGTAACAGGAGCAGGAGAAGGGTGGGAGTGAGGGAACCTGCCAGCTGAGGGGAAGCCAAGGGAATTGGGGGCCAAGGGCATTGTGGTTCAGGGGCACTGTGATCTCCACAGGCCCAATGCCAACAGAGCCTGGGAGCTTCTCTACCTGTACGTGTCTGAGCAAATGAGTATGGGAGGTTCAGTTTGGCTCACATCTGAATAGGAGCCACACATTTTGGCAGGAAATGGATGTCCTAAGTGACTGGTGACAGTCAGCCAGATGACTCCAGTACATCAAGGTCATCCCTTGTCAAGACAGGGAGCAGGGAAGAGACCCAGGCCTCTCTTGCTAAACACATGGACACAGACACTTGCACATGGAGAACGCATGCTGGAGGGACTGTAGATCCTGAAATTTCAGGCAACTGGCATGCCAATACCCAGGACACACATGCCAGGGATACAACAAGAGGGGTCAGAAACAGATCCTCCCATGGGGGATGTGGACAAGGATCCCAGAAGATGACAGGGGACCCAAAGGAATGAGTGCCTCGCATGCTGTGTCAGGGGCTGGGGATGTTGTGGTGGCTGGGAATGCAGGAGTACCCACATGCAGAGCACCAGCAATGCCAAAGTGGTACACCTATACAATCTGTCTGTGCCTGAAGTATGGGTGGTCCCAAAGGGAAACAAGTACTCCCAAGAGTAAATACTTACAGAGGCCTGTTCTGGTGCCCTTGCTCTCCCCGAAGCTAATGCTTTTAGGAGACTCTTCCTTCCGCGGCATGTGGCATGACTGTTTCCTTGATTTCGAACAGATTATGAGCCACCGCCAGATGACCGTCATGGTCACTGACAGAGATGAAGACTTGCTTATCTCCATGATGGCTTTAAATAGCAGAGAGGGAGCCTGAGGACAGCTGGATGTGGGAGCTGGGCAGACAAGTGGGGTTTAGGGGATCCTATGACCTGGCTGCATGTGTTTGTCATGAGCCTTTGGAAAGGAAAAACAGAAGATGCTGATGCTTGCCTGGCAGGCAAGCTGCGGGCCCTAGAAACTTGTGCACCTTCACCTATTCCATCCTCCCGGTCCTGGCAGGTGCCGGAACGAGGCCATTGTCAGTCCTGCTGGAAGCTGGTATTTTCCTTTTGGGACAATCCGTGCTTCAAGAGCAGAGAGATGTTTAAAGAGTACCACGTTGGCATCACTGGTGTGATCTGGCTCCCAGGGCAGTGTGGGTAGGTGGAAGAGGGAGTCTGATGCACCACCTACCTGAACCTCTGTTGTCTACCCTGTCCTCCTTCTGGATGTAGGGCATGTACGTCCTCTCTGGTCCACTGCTTCTGCAATGATGGATGGGGATATCCCAACCTCAGGCAAGACACCAGCAGCGTGAACATCCTCAACTGGTTATTGGACCACAACTCTCCAGGATATAACAGGATTGCTGAGGTGGGGTCCATCTGGACCTCCCCAAAATGGACAATTGGTGTTGGGGTTATTGGCTGCCCAAGAGAGGGCTTGGGGCTGGTCACCCCTATGCTGTTCTCCTCTGTGTGGCCAGCAGATCATTGCAGAGGGCCTGTGAATCAGTCCTCTGTAGTATTAATCACACGAGAAATCTCCTTCCATGAGAGGTAATTGACAGACACAGAGGTTGTGAGGGGGTCAGAAGGTGAGTCCTGATGGCAGATCAGTATAGAGGCCAGGGCCCTCTCCTTTCCCTGGTGTGGAAGCTCAGGTTCAGGCAGCCTGAATGCAGAGCATGGGTTCATGTCTGTGGGAGCTGTGATCTCCACAGCTACAGTGCCAGGAGAGCCTGGGAATCTTTCTACCTGTACGTATCTGAGCAAATGATCATGGGAGGCTCAGTCTGGCTCACATCTGAAGAGAAGCCACACACTTTGGCAGGGAATGGATGTCATCTGTGACTGAATACAGTAAGCCAGATGACTCGAGTACATCCATGCCATCCCTTTTCAAGTAAGGAAGCAGGGAAGAGACCCAGGCCTCTCCTGCTAAACACTCAGACACAGGCCCTTGCGCTTGGAGAACGCATGCTGCAGGGACTGCAGATCCTGAAGTTTCAGGCAACTGACATGCCAAATATGAGAAAACACATGCCAGTCATACATTGAGTGCGGTGTGAAACAGATCCTTGCTTGGGGGAAGCAGACAAAGGTCCCACTATACTATGTGAAGGAACACCAATAGAGAAAGACAAATTACAGAAGGTATCACTGACAGGTATCTTCTTGAAATTAATGCAAATGTAGGCTATTACACAGTAGAAAGACTCACAAACTTAGAAAATCATCTTATGATTTTTAACAAATAGTTAAGGATGTGAGATAAATGAAGATTTTGCAAGGAACAAACAGCCATTAACATACATCAAACAGATAATCAGGAAAAACAGTGTTGAATAGCTAAGGGCAGCCTACTGTAGACACTGTACTCCTCTCTCTGGGGAAAATGAACGCAAAAAATATTTGATAAATATCTGTGTATCTCTGATTCAAGGTCCTGTACACCTGAAACGAACACAGTATCAGAAATCAAAGCTAACTCATCATAATACAACAATGAGTGCACAGAAAAAGAAATTTAAAGCAGGATCCTCTATGACCCAACCTCCAGAGTCATAGAAATAAAAGCAAAAATAATCGAATGGGGCCTAACTAAACTTAAAAGCTTTTGCACAATGAAGAGAAGTATAAGCAAAGTGAAAAGACAGCCTTCAGAATGGGAGAAAATAATAGCAAAAGAAGAAAATGAAAAAATATTATTCTCAAAAATATAAAAGTAGCTCCTATAGCTCAATTCCAGTAAAATAAATGACCCACTCAAAAAATGGGTAAAATTGCTAAATAGACATTTCTCCAAAGAAGATATATAGATGGCTAAGAAACACGTGAAAAGATGCTCAACATCACTCATTATCAGAGAAATGCAAATCAAAACCACAATGAAGTACCATCTCATGCCAGTCAGGATGGCTGCTATCCAAAAATATCAAGCAATAAAGGCAGGAGAGGGTGTGGAGAAAAAGGAAGAGTCTTAATTTGTTGGTGGGAAGGCAAACTAGTACAGCCACTATGGAGAACAGTGTGGAGATTTCTTTAAAAACTGATACTAGAACTGCCATATGACCCAGCAATCCCACTGCTGGGCATCCACACAGAGGAAACCAGAATTGAAAGAGACATGCATACCCGAATGATCATCACCACAGTGTTTACAATAGCCAGGGCCTGGAAGCAACCTATTGTCCATCAGCAGACGAATGGATAAGAAAGCCGTGGTACATATACACAATGGAATATTACTTAGCCATTAAAAAGAATACACTTGAGTTCAAATGAGATGGATGAAACTGGAGCCTATTATACAGAGTGAAATGAGTCAGAAAGAAAAACACCAATAGAGTATAATAAGCTCAACATTCAGAAAACGAAGATCATGGCATCTGGTCCCATCACTTCATGGGAAATAGATGGGGAAACAGGGGATACAGTATCATACTTTATTTTTTTTTTTGTGCTCCAAAATCACTGCAGATGGTGACTGTAGCCATGAAATTAAAAGACGCTTACTCCTTGGAAGAAAAATTATGACCAACC
>SJYX01006756.1:93159-127214 GCA_006410675.1 Oreotragus oreotragus | reverse complement strand
ACTCGATGGACTTGAGACTGTGTGAACTCCGGGAGTTGGTGATGGACAGGGAGGCTTGGCCTGCTGCAATTCATGGGGTTGCAAAGAGTCAGACACGACTGAGCGACTGAACTGAACTGAACTGAACGCATGTTTATGGAATTTAGTAAGAGGTAATGATAACCCTATATGTGAGACCACAGAACATACGCAGATGTACAGATCAGTCTTTTGGAATCTGTGGGAGAAGGCGAGGCAGGTATGATAGGAGACAATAGCATTGAAACATGTATATTATCATATGTGAAACAGATCACCAGTCCAGATTCGATGCATGAAACATGGTGCTCAGGGCTGGTGCACTGGGATGACACAGAGGGATGGGATGGGGAGGGAGGTGGGAGGGGTGTTCAGGATGGGGAACCCATGTACACCTGTGGCAGATTCCTGTCAAGTATGGCAAAAACCACTACAGCATTGTAAAGTAATTAGCCTCCAATCAAAATAAATAAAATTTAAAATATAAACTAAACTCCTTTGCTAAAAAGGGCCTAATCAACGTTGGCTTTGTGACCTCCTAAAACACCTTTATTTTCCTTCCTTTCTTCCCTCCTTCCTTCACCCTCTTTCTTTCCTTTTCTTTCAATTGTTAAAGTTTGCTTTCCATTTATAGTTATTACAGAGTACTGGGTCTATTCCTCATGTTGTACAGTACATCTTTGAGCTCATCTTTCACCTAACATGGTGTGTCTCCCACTCCACCACCTCTGTATTGCCCCTGCCTCTTCCCCTCCCTGCTGTTAACCAGCAGTTTTTTTTTCCTCTATATCTATAAGCCTCCATTTTTGTTATATTCTCTACATTGTGATGATTTAGATTCTATAAGTGATGCCATACAGTATTTGTTTAACTCTGTCTGTGTTATTTTACTTAATAGTATACCTTTCATATTGCTGCAAATGTCAATATTCCATTCTTCTTATGGGGTACCTTCTTTCTAAGCCTTTTAGCAAATGGCACTGCCACCCCACATATGACACGGGCACCCCAGCTAAGTTTCCATTTCTACACTCACACAGAGAAACACCAAGTCCTCTTCCTCTTCTCCCATAGAAATATATCCTATAGTTTCAGGCCAGTGACATGCCACTCCCCAGGACACACAAGACAGGCATACATTAAGAGTGGTCAGAAACAAATCCTCCCTTGTGGGTGAGAACAAGTGTCCAAGAGGACCACGGAGAAGTCAGAGAGATGAGCCCATTGGATGGAATGGCAGGGGCTGGGGAGGTCGGTGTGGTGGCTGGGCAAGTGGGAGTACCGAAATGCAGAGTATCAGCAATACCAACGTTGTACTCCTTAATGACATCTCTGTGCCTGAGACGTCCTCTCCTGTCCACTGCTTCTGTGAGGATGGATGCAGCGCTCCCAGCCTCAGACTAGTCACCATAAGCCTGAACTTGCTCAACTGGTTTTTGGACCACAGCTCCTCAGGATGAAACAGGATTGCTGAGGGAGGTGCCTTTGGACCTCCCCAGAATAGACGACTGATGGTGGGGTTCTTGGCTGCCCAGGGAGGGCTCAGGGCCTGGTCAGTCCTATGCTGACATCCCCCGTGTGGCCAGCAGATCAGTAGATCCTCCCATGAGACATAAGTGACAAGACACAGAGCTTGTGAGGGGATCATGAATGAGGCCTGAAGGCAGATCTGAATAGGAGCCAGAACCCTCTCCTCTCCCAGGTGGGGAAGCTCAGGCTTATGCAGCCTAGATGCAGAGTCTGGATTCAGGTCTTGCGGGTAATAGGTGACAGGCTGAGAATGGAGGCTTGGGGGCTTCATGTGTCTTAGGCTCATTCAGCGAAGTTCTGTTTACAGCATGAGAAACCCAGGTGATTCTCACGGAGGCAGGCTGAATTCATCACCTTTGTAAGCATTATCCTTCCCTGGATCCTGCTGCTCACGGAGACCCTGGGGCATCTTCTGTGTGAGCCTGAGGATTCAAGGTGCCAGGACTCTGTTACCTGCAGCTGCGCTGTGGCCGTAGGCGATGTCACTGGAAGCAGGGTGCCCACCAGAGGATGAGGCTTCCTTCTTCAGTGGGAAGGCAGTGGAGGAAGGGGAGGCCGTGGAGTAGGGAGAGGTGGTGCAGTCCAGCAAGTGTTCCAGTTGCTGGTGAAAGACATCATTGAGGTGGTTGAAGTGGTGGCAGAAGAGGAGCAAGAGACTCTGTCCTTGCAGGAACAGTAGGAGAAGCCACAGGAGCAGTGCCAGGAATATCCAAGGACTGGAGCCTCGAGCAACCAGCCCCCACTGCGGACGATAGAGGCATTGGCCGCCCTGCAGGGGGAGCTGAGATCCGCAAATGACAAAGAACCCATAGCCTAATTGACTCCAGAGGAAGAATCATCATAAAAGAAATCGTCCCACCAGTCAAAGAAGTGCCATCATCCAGGGAGGCACATCATCATGCTCAGGAGGACGAGAAGGAACAGGAGCAGGAGGAAGGGCAGACATGAGGGAAACTGCCAGCTCAGGGGAGGCAAAGGGAATTGGGGGCCAAAGAGATTGGGGTTCAGGGGCACTGTGATTTCCACAGGCCCAATGCCAACAGAGCTTGGGAACATCTCTACCTTTACGTTTCTGAGCAGATGAGTATGGGAGGTTCAGTTTGGCTCACATGTCAATAGGAGCTACATATTTTGGCAGGAATTGGATGTCCTAAGTGACTGGCGACAGTCAGCGAGATGACTCCAGTACATCAAGTCATTCCTTGTCAAGAAAGGCAGCAGGGAAGAGACCCAGGCCTCTCTTGCTAAACACATGGACACAGACACTTGTGCATGGAGAATGCATGCTGCAGGGACTGTAGATCCGGAAGTTTCAGGCAACTGACATGCCAATTCCCAGGACACACATGACAGGCATACAGCAAGAGGAGAAACAGATCCTCCCACAAGGGATGCAGACAAGGGTCCCAGAAGATGACAGGGGACCAAAAGGAATGAGTGCCTCGCATGATGTGTCAGGGGCTGGGGATGCTGGTGTGATGGATGGGAAAGTTGGAATACCCACATGCAGAGCACCAGCGGTTGCAAAGTGGTACACCTATACAACCTGTCTGTGCCTGAAGTACGGGTGGTCCCAAGGGAAACAAGTATTCCAAAAAGGGAATACTTACAGATGCCTGTTTTCGTGCTCTTGCTCTACCCGAGGATAACCCTGTTAGGAAACTCTTCCTTTCCCGGCATGTGGCATGACTGGTTCCTTGATTTTGAACAGATTGTATGCCACCGCCAGATGACTGTCATGGTCACCGATCGAGATGAAGACTTGCTTATCTCCATGACGGGTTTGAAGGGCAGAGATGGAGCCTAAGGACAGCTGGGTGTGGGAGCTGGGCAGGCAAGTGGGGGTTGGGGGATCTTATGAACCGGCTGCCTGTGTTCATCATGAGTCTTTGGAAAGGAAAAGTGGAAGATGCTGATGCTGCAGACCCTAGAAGCTTGTGCACCTTCACATTCTCCATCCTCCCATTCCTGGCAGGTGCTGGAATGAGGCCACCCCCAGGCCCGCTGCAAGCTGTTATTTTCCTTTTGGGACAATCCATGCTTCAGGAACAGAGAGATCATTTGGGAGTACCTCTTTGGCATCACTGGTGTGATCTGGCCCACAGGGCGGTGTGAGTAGGTGGGAGAGGGAGTTGGATGCAGCTCTTACCTGAATCTTTGCTGTCTCCCCTGTCCTCCTTCAGGATATGTGGCATGTACGTCCACTCTGGTCCACTGCTTCTCTGAGGATGGATGGGGAGCTTCTAACCTCAGGCAGGACACCAGCAGTGGGAAATTCCTCAACTGGTTTATGGACCACATCTCTCCAGGAGGTAACAGGATTGCTGAGGAGGGGTCCATCTGGGCATCCCCAGAATGGACGATTGGTGTTGGGGTTCTTGGCTGCCCATGTCAGGGCTCCAGGCTTGTAATCCATATGCTGTCCTCCCCTGATCCTCTGCTGGCTAATCTGTGCAGCCAGCAGATCATTGGCGAGGGCCTTTGAATCAATCCCCTGCAGTATTATCCGCAGGAGGAAGGTCCTGCCATGAGAGATAAGTGACAAGACACAGAGGTTGTGAGGGGGTCAGGAGGGGAGGCCTGAAGGCAGATTGGGGTAGAGGCCAGGATCCTCTCCTCTCCCTGGTGGGGAAGCTCAGGCTCATGCAGCCTGGATGCAGAGCATGGGTTCACGTCATGAGGGTAGCAGATGACAGGCTGAGACTGGAGGCTTGGGGGCTTCATGTGTCCTAGTCTCATTCAGAGAAGTTCTGCTTATATCACGCAAGACCCAGGTTATTCTCACCAAGGCAGAGTGAACTGAGCACCGTTATCGGCATCTTCCTTCCTTGGGTCCTGCTGTTCATTGGGATGTTGGGACTTCTTCAGTGTGAACCCGAGGATTCAGGGTGCTGGAGCCCTGAGACATGCCAGTATGCTGCAGCCGTCAGGGATTCGCAGGCATCAGGTGGCCCACCAGTCGTGGAGGCTGGCTTCTTCAGTAGGAAGGCAGAGAAGGCAGGAGCAGCTCTGGAGCAGGGAGAGGTTGTGCAGTCCAGCAACTGTTCCAACTGCCAGTGGAAGACATCATCGAGGAGGTTGAAGTGGTGGCATAAGAGGAGCAGGGGAAGCTGTCATTGCAGGAGCGGTAGGAGAAGCCATAGGAGCAGGGCCAGGAACATGCAAGGACAGGAGCCTCGAGCAACCATCACCAACTGGAGGCACTTACACATAGAAAACACATGTTGCACCATCTACAGATCCTGAAGTTTGAGGCCATTGACATGCCACTCCCCAGGATACACATGACAGGCATATATCATGTATGGTTGGAAACAGATCCTCCCTTGGGGGATGCGGACAAGGGTCCCAGTATACCACAGGGGACTCAGAGAGATGAGAGCATCACATGGTGTGGCAGGCCTGGGGATGTCGGTGCAGTGGCTGGGCAAGCGGGAGTACCCAGGTGCAGAGCACCAGCAATGCCAAAGTGGTACTCCTATAAGACTTGTCTGTGCCTGAAGTACTGGTGGTCCCTATAGGAAAAAAAAAAAAGTACTCCCAAAAGGGAGTACTTACAGATGTCTGTTCTGGTGCCCTTGCTCTGCCCAATACTAACCCTGTTACTTAAGACTCTTCCTTCCCTGGCATGTAGCATGACTAGTTCCTTGACTTTGAGCAAATTACGAACCACCGCCTGATGCCCATAATGGTCAGCAACCGAGATGAAGACTTGCTTACCTCCATGATGGCTTTGAAGGACAATGAGTGAGCCTGAGGACAGGTCGGTGGGGGAGCTGGCCAGGCAAGTGGGGGTCAGTGGATCCTATGACACGGCTGCATGTGTTTGCAGTGAGTCTTTGGAAAGGAAAAGCAGAAGATGCTGATAACTGCCTAGCAGGCAAGCTGCGGACCCTAGATGCTTGTGCACCTTCATCTTCTCCATCGTCTCGGTCCTGTCAGGTGCTGAAACGAGGCCATCCCCAGGCCTCCTGCAAGCTTTTATTTTCCTTTCGGGACAACCCATGCTTCAGGAACAGAGATTGTTAAAGAATACCGCTTTGGCATCGCTGGTGCGACATGGTTCCCAGGGTGTTGTGGGTGGGTGAGAGAGGGAGTTGGATGCACCACCTACCTGAATCTTTGCTGTCTCTCCTGTCCTCCTTCAGTATATAGGCCATGTATGTCCACTCCGGTCCACTGCTTCTGTGAGGATGAATGGGGAGCTCCTAACCTCAGGCCAGACACAAGCAGCTTGAAAGTCCTCAGCTGAATCTTGGACCACAACACTCCAGGATATGACAGGATTGCTGAGGTGGGGTCCATCTGGACCTCCCTAGAATGGACGACTGGTGTTGGGGTTCTTGGCTGTCCATGTTAGAGCTCAGGGCTTGTCATCCATATGCTGTCCTCCCCTGATCCTCTGCTGGCTGATCTGTGCAGCCAGCAGATCATTGGAGAGGGCCTGTGAGTCAATCCCTTGCAGTGTTACCCCCAAGAAGAAGGTCCTGCCATGAGAGGTAAGTGACAAGACACAGAGATTGTGAGGGGGTCAGGAGGGGAGGCCTGAAGCAGATTGGTGTAGAGGCCAGGACCCTGTCACCTCCCTGGTGGGCAAGCTCAGGCTCAGGCAGCCTGGATGCAGAACTTGGATTCAGGTCATGAGGGTAGCAGGTGACAGGCTGAGACTGGAGGCTTGGGGACTTCATGTGACCTAGTCTGATTCAGAGAAGCTCTTCTTATAGCATGCAAGACCAAGGTGATTTTCACCAAGGCAGGCTAAAGTGAGCATCATTGTCGGCATCATCCTTCCCTGGGTCCTGCTGCTCACGGGGACGCTGGGGCTTCTTCAGTGTGAACCCGAGGATTCTTCAGTGTGAACCCGAGGATTCAGTGTGTCAGAGACCTGAGACTTGGTATCACACTGGGGCCATCGGGAATGTCACAGGCATCAGGTGGCCCACCAGTCAAGGAGGATACCTTCTTCAGTGGGAAGACAGAGGAGGAAGGAGCAGCTCTGGAGGAGGGAGAGGTCATGCGGTCCAGCAACTGTTCCAGCTGCCAGTGGAAGACATCACTGAGGATGTTGAAGTGGTGGCAGAAGAAGAGCAGGGGAAGCTGTCCTCAGAGAAGCAGTAGGAGAACCCATAGAAGCAGTGCCAGGAACATGCAAGGACGGGAGCATCGAGTGACCAGCCCCCACTGGAGGCACTGGAGGCATTGGTGCCCCTGCTGGTGGAGCTGAGCTCTACGAATGAGAATGACCCAAAAGCCTAACTTTGGCTCCAGAGGAAGCACCATAAGAGGTGATAGCGTCCCTTGAGTCATATTAGTGCCATCATCCAGGGCATCCATGGCTTTTGGGCCAAAGCCGTATCCTTAGTGTCACTTCTCGGGCATCAGATGCTCAAGAGGATGAGCAGGAACAGGAGCAGGAGGAGGGTTGGGGTGAGGGAACTCACCAGCTGAGTGGAGGCCAAGGGAATTTGGAGACAATTAATTTGGGTTCGTGGGAGTTATGATCTCCATAACCACAGTGCCAGCAGAGCCCAGGAATCTTTCTAACTGTACGTGTCTGAGCAAATAACTCTGGGAGGCTCAGTTTGGCTCGCATCTGAATAGAAGCCACATACTTTGGCAGGGAATGGATGTCATCAGTGACTGGAGACAGTGTTCCAGATGACGCCAGTACTTCCATGTGACCCCTTGTGAAGACCGGGCACAAGGAAGAGAACCAGGCCTCTCTTGTTAAATGCACACCCATTGGCACTTGCACACGGAGAATGCATGCTGCATGGACTGCAGATCCTGAAGTATGAGGCCACTGACATGCCACTCCCCAGAATACACATGACAGGCATGCATCATGTATGGTTGGAAACAGATCCTCCTTTGGGTGACGCGGACAAGGATCCTAGAATACCACAGGGGACTCAGAGGGATGAGAGCATCACATGGCATGGCAGGCTTGGGGATGTCTGTGTGGTGGCTGGGCAAGCGGGCATACCCAAGTGCAGAGCACCAGCGGTGCCAAAGTGGTACTCCTGTATGACCTGTTTGTGTCTGAAGTACGGGTGGTCACTATAGGAAACAAGTACGGGGAGTAATGACACATGCCTCTTCCGGTGCCCTTGCTCTGCCAGAGACTCACACTGTTACTCAAGAGTCTTCCTTCCCCGGCATGTGGCATGACTGGTCCCTTGACTTCAAACAGATTATGAACCACCGCCAGAGGCCCGTCATGGTCAGCGACCGAGATGAAGACTTGTTTATCTCCATGATGGCTTTGAAGGGCAGGGAGGGAGCCTGAGGACAGGTGGGTGGGGGAGCTGGCAGACAAGTGAGGTTCGGGGGATCCTATGACCCAGCTGCATGTGTTCGCCATGAGCATTTGAAAAGGAAAATCAGAAAATGCTAATGCCTGCCTGGGAGGCANACTTGTTTATCTCCATGATGGCTTTGAAGGGCAGGGAGGGAGCCTGAGGACAGGTGGGTGGGGGAGCTGGCAGACAAGTGAGGTTCGGGGGATCCTATGACCCAGCTGCATGTGTTCGCCATGAGCATTTGAAAAGGAAAATCAGAAAATGCTAATGCCTGCCTGGGAGACAAGCTGCGGACACTAGAAGATTGTACACCTTCACCTTCTCTATCCTCCTGCTCCTGGCAGGTGCCACAATGAGGCCATTCCCAGGCCCACTGCAAGCTGGTATTTTCCTTTCAGGACAACCCATGCTTCAGGAACAGAGTTCGTTAATGAGTTCCTCTTTGGCATCGCTAGTGTGTACTGGCTCCCAGGGCAGTGTGAGTGGGTGGGAGAGGGATTTGGATGCACCTCCTACCTGAATCTTTGCTATCTCCCCTGTCCTCCTTCAGGATATAGGGCATGTACGTCCACTCCGGTCCACTGCTTCTGTGAGGATGGATGGGGAGCTCCTAACCTCAGGCCGGACACGAGCAACGTGAACTTCCTCAACTGGTTCTTGGACCACATCTCTCCAGGATGTAACAGAATGGCTGAGGTGGGGTCCATCTGCGCCTCCACAGAAAGGACGATTGTTGTTGGGGTTCTTGGCTGCCCATGGGAGGGGTCAGGCCTGGTCATCCATATTGTCTCCTCCCCTGTGTGGCCAGCAGATCATTGACAATGAAGTACCATCTCATGCCAGTCAGGATGGCTGCAATCCAAAAATCTCAAGCAATAAATTCTGGAGAGGCTGTGGAGAAAAGGGAACCATCTTAACCTGTTGGAGGGAATGCAAACTAGTACAGCCACTATGAATAACAGTGTGGAGATTTCTTTAAAAAACTGGAATGAGAACTCCCATATGACCCAGCAATCCCACTGCTGGGCATACACACTGAGGAAACCAGAATTGAAAGAGACATGTGTACCCAAATGATCATCACAGCACTGTTTACAATAGCCATGACCTGGAAGCAACCTAGATGTCCATCAGCAGATGAATGGAAAAGAAAGCAGTGGTACATATACACAATGGAATATTATTCAGCCATTAAAAAGAATATACTTGAATTAGTTCACATGAGGTGGATGAAACTGCAGCCTATTATAAAGAGTGAAATATGTCAGAAAGAAAAACACCAATAAAGTATACTAAGCTCAACATTCAGAAAACGAAGATCATGGCATCCGGTCCCATCACTTCATGGGAAATAGATGGGGAAACAGTGGATACAGTGTCAGACTTTATTTTTGGGGAGGCTCCAAAATCACTGCAGATGGTGACTGCAGCCATGAAATTAAAAGACTCTTACTTCTTGGAAGAAAAGCTATGACCAACCTAGATAGTATATTCAAAAGCAGAGACATTACTTTGCCGACTAAGGTCCGTCTAGTCAAGGCTATGGTTTTTCCAGTAGACAAGTATGGATGTGAGAGTTGGACTGTGAAGAAGGCTGAGTGCTGAAGAATTGATGCTTTCGAACTGTGGTGTTGGAAAAGACTTTTGAGAGTCCTTTGGACTGAAAGGAGATCCAACCAGTCAATTCTGAAGGACATCAGCCCTGGGATTACTTTGGAAGGCATGATGCTAAAGCTGCAACTGCAGTGCTTTGGCCACCTCATGCAAAGTGTTGACTCACTGGAAAAGACTCTGATGCTTAGGGGGGTTGGGGGAAGTAGGAGAAGGGGACGACAGAAGATGAGATGACTGGATGGCATCACTGATTCGATGGACGTGAGTCTGAGTGAACTTTGGATGTTGAAGATGGACAGGGAAGCCTGACGTGCTGCAATTCATGGGGATACAAAGAGTCGGACACGACTGAGCGATTGAAATGTACTGAACTGAACGCCTATTTATGAAATTTAGTAAGAGGTAATGATAAGCCTGATGTTCAACCTGGTTTTAGAAAAGGCAGAGGAACCAGAGATCAAATTGTCAACATCCGCTGAATGGCATCACAGACTCGATGAACATGAGTCTGAGTGAACTCTGGGAGATGGTGATGAACAGGGAGGCCTGGCGTGCTGTGATTCATGGGGTCCCAAAAAGTGGGACACGACTGAGCGACTGAACTGAACTGAATTGAAAGATAAGCCTATATGTGAGACCACAAAACAAACACAGATATACAGATCAGTCTTTTGGAATCTGTGGGAGAAGGCGAGGCTGGGATGATCTGGGAGAATAGCGTTGAAACATGTATATTATCATATGTGAAACAGATCGCCAGTCCAGGTTTGATGCATGAAACATGGTACTCATGGCTGGTGCACTGGGATGACCCAGAGGGATGGGATGAGGAGGGAGGCGGGAGGGGTTTCAGGATGGGGAATACATGTACACCTGTTGTGGATTCCTGTCAAGTATGGCAAAACCACTACAGCATTGTAAAGTAATTAGCCTCCAATTAAAATAAATAAAATTTAAAATATAAACTAAATTCCTTTGCTAAAAAGGCCCTAATCAATGTTGGCTTTGTGACTTCCAAAAACACCGTTATTTTCCTTTCTTTCTTCTTTCCTTCCTCCCCCCTCTTTTGTTCCTTTTATTTCTTATTACACAATTGTTAAATTTTGCTTTCCATTTATAGTTATTACAGAGTACTGGCTCTATTCCCCATGTTGTGCAGTACATCCTTGAGCTCATCTTTCAGCTAACATGGTGTGCCTCCCACTCCCCCACCTCTGTATTGCCCCTGCCTCTTCCCCTCCCTGCAGTTAACCAGTAGATTGTTCTCTATATCTGTGAGCCTCCAATTTTTTTTTAATGTTCTCTACTTTGTGTTGTTTTTAGATTCTATATGTCATGTCATACAGTATTTGCCTAACTCTGTCTGTGTTATTTTCCTTAATAGTATACCTTCCATGTTGCTGCAAATATCAATATTCCATTCTTCATAAGGGGTACCATCTTTCTTTGCCTTTTAGCAAATGGCACCACCACCGCACAAATGATATGGGCTCCCCAGCTAAGTTTCCATCTCTACACTCACACAGATAAAACCAAGTCCTCTTTCTCTTCTCCCATAGAAATATATCCTGTAGTTTCAGACCAGTGACAAGCCACTCCCCAGGACACACAAGACAGGCATACATCAGGAGTGGTCAGGAATAAATCCTCCCTTGTGGAGTGAGAACAAGTGTCCAAGAGGACCACAGAGAACTCAGAGGGATGAGCTCATTGGATTGTATGGCAGGGGCTGGGGATGTCGGTGTGGCGGCTGGGCAAGTGGGAGTACCGAGATGCAGAGTACCAGTGATGCCAAAGTTGCACACCTTAACAACGTCTCTGTGCCTGAGACGTCCTCTCTGGTCCACTGATCTGTGAGGATAGATGCAGCGCTCCCAACCTCAGGCTAGTCATCATAAGCCTGAACTTGCACAACTGGTTGTTGGACCACAACTCTCTGGGTTGAAACAGGATTGCTGAGGGAGGTGTCTTTGGGCCTCCCTAGAGTGGATGAGTGATGTTCGGGTTCTTAGCTGCCCAAGGAGGCCTTGGGGCCTGGTCAGTCCAATGCTGACCTCCCCTGTGTGGCCAGCAGATCACTAGGTCTTCCCATGAGACATAAGCAACAAGAAAGAGAGCTTGTGAGGGGATCATGCATGAGGCCTGAAGGCAGATCCAAATAGAGGCCAGGACCCTCTTCTCTCCCAGGTGGGGAATCTCAGGCTTATGCAGCCTAGATGCAGAGTCTGGATTCAGGTCATGTGAGTAGCAGGTGACAGGCTGAGACTGGAGGCTTGGGGGCTTCATGTGTCCTAGGCTCATTCAGAGAAGTTCTGTTTACAACATGCGAGACCCAGGTGATTCACCAGGAGGCAGGCTAAATTCATCACTTTTGTAGGAATCATCTTTCCCTTGATCCTACTGCTCACGGAGACCCTGGGGTGTCTTCAGTGTGAGCCCGAGGATTCAGGGTTCTGAGGCCCTGATACCTGCAGCTTCGCTAGGGCCATTGGGGATGTCACAGGCAGCAGGGTGCCCACCAGGCGAGGAGGCTGCCTTCTTCAGTGGGGAAGCAGTGGAAGAAGGAGAGGCCCTGGAGTAGGGAGGTGGTGCAGTCTGGCAAGTGTTCCAGTTGCTGGTGAAAGACATCATTGAGGAGGTTGACGTGGTGGCAGAAGAGGAGCAGGAGAAGCTGTCCTTGCAGGAGCAGTAGGAGAAGACAAAGGAGCAGGGCCAGGAATATCCAAGGACTGGAGCCTCCAGCCACCAGCCCCAACTGGAGGCGATGGAGGCATTGGTGGCCCTGCAGGGGTTGCTGAGCTCCGCAAGTGACAAAAACCCCATAGGCTAATTGACTCCAGAGGAAGGACCATCTGAAGAGAAATCATCCCTCCAGTCAGAGAAGTGCCATCATCCAGGGAGGCACATCATCATGGTCAGGAGGACGAGAAGGAACAGGAGCAGGAGGAGGGTTGGGGGTGAGGGAATTCACCAGCTGAGGGGAGGCCAAGGAAATTGGGGGCCAAGGGGATTGGGGTTCAGGGGCACTGTGATCTCCACAGGCCCAATACCAGCAGAGCCTGGGAACCTCTCTACCTGTAGGTGTCTGAGCAGATGAGTATGGGAGGTTTAGTCTGGCTCACATCTAAATAGGCGCCACACACTTTGGCAGGAAATGGATGTCATCAGTGACTGGCGACAGTCAGCCAAATGACTCCAGTACATCCAGGTCATCCCTTGTCAAGACAGGGAGCAGGGAATAGACCCAGGCCTCTATTGCTAAACACACAGACACAGACACTTGCGCATGGAGAATGCATGCTGGAGGTACAATAGATCCTGAAGTTTCAGGCAACTGACATGCCAGTTCCCAGGACACACATGCCAGGCATACAACAAGAGGGGTCAGAAACAGACCCTCCCTTGGGGGATGCGGACAAGGGTCCCAGAAGATGACAGGAGACCCAAAGGAATGAGCGCCTCACATGGTGTGACAGGGGCTGGGGATGATGGTGTGGTGGCGGGACAAGTTGGAGTACCCACATGCAGAGAACCAGTGATACTAAAGTGGTACACCTATACGACCTGTCTGTTCCTGAAGTACAGGTGGTCCCAAAGGGAAACAAGTACTCCCAAAAGGGAATACTTACAGATGTCTGTTCTGGTGCCCTTGCTCTACCCGAGGCTAACCCTGTTAGGAGACTCTTCCTTCCTCGGAATGTGGCATGACTGTTTACTTGACTTCAAACAGATTATGAACCACCGCCAGATAACCTTCATGGTCAGTGACCGAGATGAAGACTTGCTTATCTCCATGATGGCTTTGAAGGGCAGAGAGGGAACCTGAAGACAGCTGGGTGTGGGAGCTGGGCAGGCAAGTGGGGGTTGGGGGATTCTATGACCCGGCTACATGTTTTCATCTTGAGCCTTTGGAAAGGAAAAGCAGAAGAGGCTGTTGCCTGCCTAGCAGGCAAGCTGCAGACCCTAGAAACTTGTGCACGTTCACCTTTTCCATCTTCCCGGTCCTTGCAGGTGCCGGAACGAGGCTATCCCTAGGCCCACTGCAAGCTGGTATTTTCCTTTCAGGACAACCCATGCTTTAGGAACAGAGAGATTGTAAAGGAATACCACTTTGGCATCGCTGGTGAGACCTGGCTACCAGGGCGGTGTGGGTGGGTGAGAGAGGGAGTCGGATGTACCTCCTACCTGAATCTTTGCTGTCTCCCCTGTCCTCTTTCAGGATATAGGACATGTACATCCTCTTGGTCCTGTGCTTTTGTGAAGATGGATGGGGAGCTCCCAACCTCAGGCAGGACACCAGCAGTGTGAACGTCCTCCACTGGTTCTTGGACCACAGTTCTCCAGGATATAACAGGATTGCTGAAGTGGGGTCCATCTGGACCTCCCCTGAATGGACGATTGGTGTTGTGGTTATTGGCTGCTCATGGGATGGCTCAGGCCTGGTCATTCATATGCTGTCCTCCCTTGTGTTGTCAGCAGATCATTGGAGAGGGCCTGTGAGTCAATACCCTGCAGTATTAACCCCATGAGAAAGGTCCAGCCATGAGAGGTAAGTGACAGACATAGAGGTTGTGAGGGGGTCAAGAGGTGAGTCATGAAGGCAGATCGGTATAGTGGCAAGGACCCTCTCCTCTCTCCTGTGGGGAAGCTCAGGTTCAGGCAGCCTGAATGCACAGCATGGATTCACGTCTGTGGGAGCTATGATCTCCACAGCTACAGTGCCAGAAGAGCCTGGGAATCTTTCTACCTGTACATGTCTGAGCAAATGACCATGGGAGGCTCAGTTTGGTTCACATCTGAATAGAAACAACACACTTTGGCAGGGAATGGATGTCATCTGTGACTGAATGCAGTATGTCAGATGACTCCAGTACATTCATGCCATCCCTTGTCAAGTAAGGGAGCAGGGAAGAGACCCAGGCCTCTCTTGCTAAACGCACAGACACAGGCCCTTATGCTTAGAGAATGCATGCTGCAGGGACTGCAGATCCTGAAGTTTCAGGCAACTGACATGCCAGTTCCCAAGAAACACATGCCAGGCATACATCGAGTGTGATTTGAAACAGATCCTTGCTTGGGGGAAGCGGACAAGGGTCCCAGAAGACCACAGGGGACCCAGAGGGATGAGAACATCACATGGTGTGGCAGGGGCTGAGGATGTCTGTGTGGTGGCTGGGCAAGCAGGAGTACCCAGATGCAGAGCACCAGTGATGCCTAAGTGGTATTCCTATGAGACCTGTCTGTGCCTGAAGTACCAGTGGTGCCAAAAGGAATCCAGTACTCCCAAAATGGAGTACTTACAGATTCTTGTTCCAGTGCCCTTGCTCTGCCAGAGACTAACCATGTTACTCGAGACTCTTCCTTCCCTGGCATGTGTTATGATTATTTCCCTGACTTCAATCAGAATACGAACCACCGTCGCATGCCCGTCATGGTCAGCAACCGAGATGAAGACTTGCTTATCTCCATGATGTCTTTGAAGGGAGGGAGGGAGCCTGAGTAGAGGTGGGTGGGGNATCAGAATACGAACCACCGTCGCATGCCCGTCATGGTCAGCAACCGAGATGAAAACTTGCTTATCTCCATGATGTCTTTGAAGTGAGGGAGGGAGCCTGAGTACAGGTGGGTGGGGGAACTCTGCAGGCAGGTGGGGATCAGGGGATCCTATGACATGCCTGCGTGTGTTTGCCGTGAGCCCTTGGAAAGGAAAAGCGGAAGATGTTGTTGCCTGCCTGGCAGGCAAACCACGGACCCTAGAAGCTTGTGCACCTTCACTTTTTCCATCCTCCCGGTCCTGGCAGGTGTTGGAACAATGCCATTCGCAGGCCCGCTGCAAGCTGATATTTTCCTTTTGGGACAACCCGTGCTTCAGGAACAGAGAGATTGTAAAGGAGTACCTCTTTGGCATCGCTGGTGTGATCTGGCTTCCATGGTGGTGTGGGCAGGTGGGAGAGTGAGTCAGATGCTCTGCCTACCTGAATCTTTGCTGTGTCCCATGTCCTCCTTCAGGATATAGGGCATGTATGTCCTCTCTGGTCCACTGCTTCTGTGAGGATGGATGGGGAGCTCCTAACCTCAGGATGGACACCAGCAGCGTGAATGTCCTCAACTGGTTCTTGGACCACAACCCTCCAGGATGTAACAGGCTTTCTGAGGTGGGGTCCATTTGGGCCTCCCCAGAATAGACGATTGTTGGTGGGGTTCTTGGCTGCCCATGGGAGGGCTCAGGGCTTGTCATCCATATGCTGTCCTCCGCTGCTCCTCTGCTGCCTGATCTGCACAGCCAGCAGATCATTGGGGAGGGCCTGTGAGTCAATTCCCTGCATTATTACCCCCAGCAGATGGTTCTGCCATGAGAGGTAAGTGACAAGACACAGATGTTGTTAGGGGGTCCAGGAGGGGAGGCCTGAAGGCAGATTGGTGTAGAGGCCAGGACCCTCTCCTCTCCCCAGTTGGGAAGCTCAGGTTCATGCAGCCTGGATGCAGAGCCTAGGTTCACGTCATGAGGGTAGCAGGTGACAGGCTGAGACTGGAGGCTTGGGGACTTCATGAGTCCTACTCTCATTCAGAGGAGCTCTGCTTACAGCAAGTGAGACCCAGGTGATTCACACCAAGGCAGGCTGATTGAGCACCTTTGACTGCATCATCCTTCCCTGCGCCCTGCTGCTCACGGAGACCCTGGGGCTTCTTCAGTGTGAAATCGAGGATTCAGGGTGCTAGGGCCCTGAGACCTGCTGGCGGGCTGGGGCCATCTGGGATGTCCCAGGCAGCAAGGGGCCCACCAGGTGATGAGGCTGCCTTCTTCTGCAGGAATGCAGTGGAGGAATGAGCAGCCCTGGGGGAGGGAGAGGTGGTGCAGTCCGGCAAGTGTTCCTGCTGCTGGTGGAAGACATCACTGAGAAGGTTGAAGTGATGGTGGAGGAGGAGCAGGGGAACGTACCCTCGTAGGAGCAGGAGGAGAAGCCGGAGGAGCAGGGCCAAGAATATCCAAGGACAGGAGCCTTTAGGCACCAGCCCCCACTGGAGGTGCTGGAGGCGTTGGCAGCCCTGCAGGTGGAGCTGAGCTCCACAAATGAGAAATTCCCAAAGCCACATCCAACATTTTGCCTCTCAGCACCACCTCACAAGCAGAGGTGGCAAAGGCCTCAGAGGCTTCAGGCTCAGGTTGTGGGAACAGGCTCAGATCTGCTTTTTAAGTCATGCAGGGCAGGTCATGCAAGTGCTTCTGGCCAGAGTGAATTTTCCATTAAAAACCGATTATCTGGGGAACAGACAGGCTTGGGTGGAGCTGAGCCCATGGTGGCTGGGAGTCCATGCTCAGAAACCATGTCTGTCTCTCTCTTGTCTCTGCCTCCTCATCTGGTTAACCCCCAATCTGCTGCCTGACACTACCTTTCCTGTGCACCTTCACACTCAGACTGTCGATTCAGTGACAGATATTTGTTTCACACCTGGCTCTGGCCAGATTATGTTCCAGGCATGGGACAGCTGTGAGAAGACTGACAATAACCCCAGTCCTTCTGGAGCAGAAAATCTACCAGAGGCCAAACCTCCCTGGTGGCTCAGATGGTAAACCCTCCTACCTCACCCGAATTCCCAGCCCTAGGCTGCAGGGCCACTCCTCTTTCACCCCTCCCGGTCCTGATGCTCTCTATTGTCCTGAGAAGCCTCCGTGGACCTACAGGTCTGTGCACTGCAGTCGCTCTGCTGACCCCCTAATCACCACTCAGAAGCCCGCAGGGAACCCCTGGGTGGGCACCTTCCATTCTTCCCGGGGATTGGCAGGACACATGGATCCTGGCCCTTGCCATTTCAGGATAATATGGTTAGAACAATTCAGTTTATTTAAGTTTGTAAATAAGTACACTTACCCATAGAAAAAATATGTTCATGTTAGACACGAAGTGACAACTGCTTGTGGGTGGATGGGGAGCTTCTCTGCCTTCTCTGGTATTCCCTAAGACAGTGAGGCAGTGTAGCCTCAGTTTCTGGGCACTGCCGTGCTGCACAGCCATCCAGGCCCTGCTCACCCCGGTCAGAGTCAGGCCACTGAGCACACAGAACCCAGGAGACCAGCTGGTGGCCCCTCTGCACTGTCCCTTTCCCTTCCCAGTTGCACAGACCTGGGTGACCACTTCCCTGGGTTCCTGACACCAGGCCAGATGAAGGCACTTACTGGCAAGCTGTCCTCTGACACTGAAGGTTACTGGCAGAAGAGGGGCCTGGAGAGCTTCTACCCATACGTGGGCGTAAGGGCCAGATAGATGGAGCCTTGAGTTGCACTTTGAACCGCAGGCTGGTTCTCCGCCCCCCCAATCCCAATGTGCACCTGCTCTGAGGCCCCAGCCTTGACCACTCCATACCCAGGCCTCCCAACCCCAAGGTCAGGCTGACTCACCCGCTGTGGAAAAAGGCTCACCCGAGCCCCTCCAGTTCCCTGTCCTCTTCGCCTAACCTGTTCAGGGTGTCCTAATCTTTAGGAAACTCCAGGCCCAGGGGTCCCTCAAAACGAGTGCTTCACCTGGGGAGGCCCCAGACCCACCCACAGTGCCCCAGCTGGCCTTGGGGGTCCTGTCCACCGACTCCAGCCCTGGGATGCTGGGTCCAGGGAAGCATTGGTCCAGGCTCTGAGAACTCCCAGTGTCATGTCTGCCTGCAGGTTATTTTTATCATCACAGACGAGACCCACAAGTTACTGGTCTACCGCTGCTGAGCTCGTGGTCTTACACCACACACTGAGGGAGATAGTGACCGACCAGAAGTCAGCCTGTGAGCCTGGACATGGTGCTAAGGCAGACCAGGCCACCTGCAAGCAGCAGGGCGGGCATGTTCCTCATGGACACCAGGGTCACTCTTTCCCTGGGACATTCTGGCCACATGTCACAAGGGCAGGTGTCACTCAGGCCTCAATAAAGTTGCTGCTGGTGCCTGCTAGTTGGCTACAGTCACAGGCAATGCCAACAGGAGCTGCCCCAGGGGCATGGGGATGAAAGTATGAGCACAGGGTTGGGCTAGGGGAACCACTGGGGATACTGGGAACTCTTCTCCACATAGCCACACAGCTCACATGAAAAAATAAAATCTTCCACTCTTTCCCCATGAATTTGCAATGAAGTGATGGGACGAGATGCCATGATCCTAGTTTTCTGAACACTGAGCCTTAAGCCAACTTTTTCACTCTCTTTTTTCATTTTCATAAAGAGGTGCTTTAGTTATGTTTCACTTTCTGCAATAAGGATGGTGTCATATGTATATCTGAGGTTACTGATATTTCTCCCCACAATCTTGATTCCAGCTTGTATTTCACCCAGGCCAGTGTTTTTCACGATGTACTCTGCATATAAGTTAAATAAGCTGGGTGACGATATACAGCCTTGACATACTCCTTTTCCTTAGAAACCAGTCTGTTGTCCCATGACGAGTTCGATCTGTTACTTCCTGGCCTGGATACAGATATCTCAAGAGGCAGCTCCGGTGGTCTGGTATTCCCATTTTTCAGAATTTTCCACAGGTTATTGTGATCCACACAGTCTAAGCCTTTGGGCTAGTCAATAAAGCAGAAATAGAGGTTTTTCAGAAATTCTTGATTTTTTGATGATGCAGGGGATGCTGGCCATTTGACCGCTGGTTCCTCTGCCTTTTGTAAAATCAGCTTGAACCTCTGGTAGTTCATGGTTCATGTATTGTTGTAGCTTGGCCTGGAGAATTTTGAGCTTACTTTGCTACTGTGTGCAGTGAGTGTAATTGTGTAATAGTCTGAGCATTCTTTGACAGTGCCTTTCTTTGTGATTTGAATGAAAACTGACCTTTTCTCATCCTGTGGCCACTGCTGAGTTTTCCAAATTTGCTCGCATATTGAGTGCAGTACTTTGACAGCATCATCGTTTAAGAATTGAAATAACTCAACTGGAATTCCATCACCCCCGCTAGCTTTGTTCATTGTCATGCTTCCTATGGCCCACTTGGCTTCACATTCCAGGATGTCTGGCCCTCAGTGAGTGATCACACCATCGTGATTATCTGGGTCGTGAAGATCTTTTTTATATAGTTTTTCTGTGTATCTTTGCCACCTATTCTTTATATCGTCTGCTTCTCCTCGGTCCATACCATTTCTGTCCTTTATTGAGCCCATCGTTGCAAGAAACTTTCCCTTCATATCTCTGATTTTCTTGAAGAGATCTCTACACGTTCTTATTCTATTGTTTTCCTCTTCCTTTGCACTGATCACTGAGGAAGGCTTTCTTATCTATTTTTACTACTCTTTGGAACTTAATTCAAATGGGTATAACTTTCATTTTGTCCTTTGCTTTTCACTTCTCTTCTTTTCACAGTTATCTGTAAGCCCTCCTCAGACAACCATTTTGCCTTTCTGCATTTCTTCTTCCTGGGGATGGCCTTGGTCATTTCCTCCTGTACAATGTCACGAACCTCCATCCCAAGTTCATCAGCCACTCTGTCAGATCTAGTCCCTTAAACATCTTTCTCACTTCCACTGTATAATCTTAAGGGATTTCATTTAGGTTATACCTGAATTATGTAGTGGTTTTCCCGACTTTATTCAAATTAAGTCTGAATTTGGCAATAATGAGTTCATGATCTGAGCCACAGTCAGCTCCTGGTCCTGTTTTGCTGACTGTATAGAGCTTCTCCATCTTTGGCTGCAAGAATGTAATCGATTTGATTGGGGTGTTGATCATCTGGTGATGTCCATGTGTAGAGTCTTCTCTTGGGTTGTTGGAAGACAATGTTTGATATGACCAGTGTGTTCTCTTGGCAAAACTCTTTTTGCCTTTGCCTTGCTTCATTCTGTACTCCAAGGCCAAAGTTGCCTGTTACTCCAGATGTTTCTTGACTTCCTACTTTCGCATTCCAGTCCCCTAAAATGAAAAAGACATCTTTTTTGTGTGTCAGTTCTAGAAGGACTTGTAGGTCTTCACAGAGCAATTCTACGTCAGCTTCTTCAGTATTACTGGTCGGGGCACAGACTTTCATTACTATGATATTGAATGGTTTGCCTTGGAAATGAACAGACATCATTCCATCATTTTTGAGATTGCATCCAAGCACTGCATTTTGAACTCTTTTTTGACTATGAGGGCTATTCCATTTCTTCTAAGGGAAATCTTGCCCACAGTAGTAGATATAATGATCATCTGAGTCAAATTCATCCATTCCAGTCCATTTTAGTTGCTGATTGCTAAAATGTTGATGTTCACTATTGCTATCTCCTGTTTCACCACAACCAATTTGCCTTGATTCATGCACCTCCCATTCCAGGTTCCTATGCATTATTGCTCTTTACAGTATTCGACCATGCTTTCATCACCACTCACATCCACAACTGGCTGTTGTTTTTACTTTGGCTCTGTCTCTTCATTCTTTCTGGAGTTATTTCTCCACTGATCTCCAGTAACATATTGGGCACCTACCGACCTGAGGAACTCAGCTTTCAGGGTCCTATCTTTTTGCCTTCCATAATGTTCATGGGGTTCTTAAGACAAGAAAACTGAAGTGCCTTTCCATTCCCTTCTCCTGTGGCCACCGTTTATTCAGAACTCTCCACCATGACCCATCCATCTTGGGCAGTCCTACACGGCATGCCTGATAGTTTCATTGAGTTAGACAAGCTGTGGTCCATATGATTAGGCCACTCCTTACTTGAACGTGGGGTATCTCCCCACAACTGCCACTCCTGCCCTTGGGCATAGTGTATCTTCGCACGATCCCCACTCCTGATCTTGAATGTGGGGTATCTCCTTTCAGGTGCTCACTGCTCCAGCGCGTCACAGCCACTGCTTGCTGCTGATGCTGTGTGGTGGAAATAAAACTGAAAGCTCTGGGATAAATGTGCTGATTATACAACACATTTAATCCAGATTTCTTCAAAATACCAATGACAAAAATACTTCACATTTGTTTCACACTTCAGTTCATATCAGGTTTTTGTTTGTAGTCTTTTCAGTGCAGCTTTCTAATAACCAGTTTCACTGGTTTTTCAATAAATCCTCTGGCCTACTTCTTCAGCAACTCTGGTCTGACCTCTGTCTCTGGGGCTGACGTAGGGCCCTCAGCTCCTTGGAGCCAGATTAACCCCAGCCTCCCAGGCCCACTTTCCAGAGTTGTAACAATTGTTAAGAGCACTCCATCCCTCCCACACACCTGCAAGCAGACTGCTGTGTCTAGAACTCAGCAAGTACCACATTCTAGACCCCAGAGCTCTTGGCAAATGTGGGGCAGGATAGACAGAGGGCAGGCAGACGGGTGTTAGGCAGTATCCACGGCCAGGTCTGGGAACCATGGTTCCTGCCCAGACCTCACATAAACCCAATGTTTTCTGACCCTCATCCCCTCCTGGCCAGCCTTTCCATTCCTGTGTCCTCAGAGGCCTCTGCCTATGTGCTCTTTCCCCAGAACTGGCTTTTTTTTTTCTTTTTTTTTTTGGGGGGGGCTGGAAAAGGCAAAGGACAGAGAAGCCTGGTGGGCCACAGTCCATATGTTCACAATGAGTCTAAGTTGACTCAGCCAGGAAACAACAACCACGAATAAATAAGAAAGTGAGGGAAAGTTAAAAAAAAAAAATAACACAAAGGAATGAAAAATCCTGTTACTGTAATTGAGGACCTGTCATCACCCTAAGAAAGTTTCGGATGAACACACAGCTGAAAACTGTACTGTGTTCCTATATCCTACCATACACACTCCTGCTATAATCTGACAGCAAGGACTTGTCAAATAACAATAATTATCATGATAATCAGGCTCTGCTACTCATCACTATACTCTGCATTTTCCACACATATTTGTGTAATATTTAATCAGTGCCAGCAAGCGTTTTCTAAGGGTTTCCCTGGGGGCTCAGACAGCAAAACATCTGCCTGCAATGCAAGGGACCTGGCTTTGATATTTTGATGGGCAAAATCTCATGAGCAAGGAAGTGACTGATGGCTAATGACTTCAGGACTTTTGATCACTAGAGACCTCTTGGACGCATAAAATATTAATAGGTGAGTGCTCTTCCAAAAGCCTCCATCTCAACCCTAAGACTAAGCCACACTCCAAAGCCAGCAAGCTGTAGTGCCAAACACCCCTCACCTATCCTTCAGCCAGATAGGGGCACAGCTTTGCACTTCAGCAGACTGGCTGCTCAATGCCATACTGAACCCATACATTCCAAACCATACTAGTGGACACAGCCACTGCCTTTCAGAAAGACACAATCTAGCTCCACCTACCAAAACACACACAGAATTTCCCCAAACCAGGAAACCATCACAAGGCATTGGTTCAATCCCACTCAGGAGAGGTAGACTCCATATTTAAGAGGAACTAATGCCTTTCAACCAAGAAAAGGATCACAAACACCGTAAATTAAACAAAATGAAATGACAGAGAACCATCCAGCAGACGAAGGAACATGGCTAAAACCCAAAGGACTGAACACCAAAAATTAACAAATGAGACCTAGGTAACTTAAAAGCTCCACGTATATGCCTTCTCCCTGCTTGATCATAAACAAGCTCTCCCACCGACCAGTCAACCACAGCTTAACTCTTGTCGCTTAGGAACACATAGATTGGCCCTGGCCCAATCCATTCATGCCAGGTCAGCAAACATGCCACCCCAGCTTCATCCATGCCAGGTCAGTGCAGAGACAACCCCACATCCATCAATGCCAGGTCAGCACACAACCACCCCATATATGTCAATGCCAGGTCAGTGCACAGACCAACCCGTCTCCATCCATGCCAGGTCAGGACACAGACCACCCCACCTCCATCCAAGCCAGGTGAAAACACAGACCACCCCCATCCCTTCCATGCCAGTCACTAAACAACCCAGCTCCACCCATGCCAGGTAAAAACTCAGACCACCCCAACTCCATCCATGCCAGCTCAGTTCAGAGACTCCCCACTCTATCCATGCCATTTCAGCACACAGACCACCTAAGCTCCATCCATGCCAGGTGAGCACACAGACCACACCAGCCTCTTCCATGCCAGTGCACAGTCCCACCCAGGTCCATCCATGCCGGGTCACCACACAGACCACCCCAGCTCCACCCATGCCAGTTCAACACACAGAACACCCAACCTCCATCCATGGCAGTGCACAGACGACCCCAGCTCCATCCATGCCAGGTTAGCACACAGACCACCCTAACTCCATCCATGCCAGATTAGCACTCAGAACACCCCAGCTGCATCCATGTCAGGTTAGCACACAGACCACCCCACTTCCATCCATGCCAGGTTGGCACACAGACTACCCAAGCTCCATCCGTTCCAGTCGGTTCACACCCCACACCTCCTCTAGATTTCCCAACCTTGGGATTTGGCTGAGAATCCTGAGGGAGTTAGACATTAGAAGCCATTGGGATTTGATTAGAGAACTTCCACAGGAAAGATGACAACACCCTTATGGCAGAAAGTGATGAGGAGCTAAAAAGCTTCTTGATTCCATCCAAGCCAGGTGAAAACACAGACCACCCCCATCCCTTCCATGCCAGTCACTAAACAACCCAGCTTCATCCATGCCAGGTCAACACACAGACCATGCCAG
Source organism: Oreotragus oreotragus (assembly GCA_006410675.1). Lineage (NCBI taxonomy): Eukaryota > Metazoa > Chordata > Mammalia > Artiodactyla > Bovidae > Oreotragus > Oreotragus oreotragus. The sequence continues at coordinate 103,191 of SJYX01006756.1, read as the reverse complement.
CTCCACCCATGCCAGGTAAAAACTCAGACCACCCCAGCTCCATCCATGCCAGCTCAGTTCAGAGACTCCCCACTCCATCCATGCCATGTCAGCACACAGACCACCTAAGCTCTATCCATGCCAGGTGAGCACACAGACCACCCCAGCCTCTTCCATGCCAGTGCACAGTCCCACCCAGGTCCATCCATGCCGGGTCACCACACAGACCACCCCAGCTCCACCCACGCCAGTTCAACACACAGAACACTCCACCTCCATCCATGGCAGTGCACAGACCACCCCAGCTCCATCCATGCCAGGTTAGCACACAGACCACCCTAACTCCATCCATGCAAAATCAGCACTCAGAACACCCCAGCTGCATCCACGTCAGGTTAGCACACAGACCACCCCACCTCCATCCATGCCAGGTCGGCACACAGACCACCCAAACTCCATCCGTTCCAGTCGGTTCACACACCACACCTCCTCTAGATTTCCCAACCTTGGGATTTGGCTGAGAATCCTGAGGGAGTTAGACATTGGAAGCCATTGGGATTTGATTATAGAACTTCCACAGGAAAGATGACAACACCCTTATGGCAGAAAGTGATGAGGAGCTAAAAAGCTTCTTGAAGAAACTGAGAAGAGAGCGAAATGAAGCTTGTGCTTCATCCAGCCCACCATTTTGCATGCCATTTGCTTAAAAGTTAAATAAGCAGGGTGATGAAATACAGCCTTGATGTACTCCTTTCCCGAGTTGCAACCAGTCTCTTCTTCCATGTCCAGTTCTAACTGCTGCTTCTTGACCTGCATACAGATTTCTCAGGAGGCAGGTCAGGTGTTCTGGATTCCCATCTCTTTCAGAATTTTCCAGTTTTATTGTGATCCACACAGTCAAAAGCTTTGGCATAGTCAATAAAGCAGAAATAGATGTTTTTCTGGAACTCTCTTGCTTTTTCCATGATCCAGAGGGTGTTGGCAATTTGATTTCTGGTTCCTCTGCCTTTTCTAAAACCAGGTTGAACATCTGAAGTGCATGGTTCACGTATCTCTGATGCCTGGCTTGGAGAATTTTGAGCATTACTTTACTAGTGTGTGAGATGAGTGCAATTGTGCGGTGGTTTGAACATCCTTTGGCATTGCTTTTCTTTGGGATTGGAATGAAAACTGACCTTTTCCAGTCCTGTGGCCACTGCTGAGTTTTTCCAAAGTTGTTGGTATTTTGAGGGCAGCATTTTGACATCATATTTCAGGATTGGAAATAACTCAACTGGTATTCCATCACTACCACTAGCTTTGTTCATAATGATGCTTCCTAAGGCCCACTTGATTTCACGTTCCAGATGTCTGGCTCTAGGTGAGTGATCACACCATCGTGATTATCTGGGTCTTGAAAATCTTTTTTGTACAGTTCTTCTGTGTATTCTCGCCACCTTTTCTTAATATCTTCTGCTTCTTTTAGGTCCCTACCATTTATGTCCTTTATTGAGTCCATCTTTGCATGAAATGTTCCTTGGTATCTCTCATTTTCTTGAAGAGATCTCTAGTNGACATATTGAGTGCAGCACTTTCACAGCATCATCTTTTAGGATTTGAAATAGCTCAACTGGAATTCCATCACCTCCACTAGCTTTGTTCGTAGTGATGCTTTCTAAGGCCCACCTGACTTCACATTCCAGGATGTCTGGCTCTAGATGAGTGATCACACCATCATGATTACCTGGGTTGTGAAGATCTTTTTTGTAGAGTTCTTCTGTGTATTCTTACCACCTCTTCTTAATATCTTCTGCTTCTGTTGGGTCCATACCTTTTCTGTCCTTTATTGAGCCCACCTTTGCCTGATATGTTCCCTTGGTGTCTCTAATTTTCTTGAAGAGATCTCTAGTCTTTCCCATTCTATTGTTTTCCTCTATTTCTTTGCATTGATCACTAAAGAAGGCTTTCTTATCTCTCCTTGCTATTCTTTGGAACTCTGCATTCAGATGGGAATATCTTTCTTTTTCTCCTTTGCTTTCACAGCAGTGAAACCAGTCTTCCCTATTGTTTCTATCACCTGCTCTTTCACAAATGGATTTTACTCTCAGTCACTGCTTTTTACAAAGAGCAAACTTGTGTTGTCAGCATTAAAAAAAAGAACTACTGTACTTGTTTTATGTGAAATGCCTCCTCTTTAGCCAGATTAAAGGAGACCAATAGATTAAACCTTCTGGAATGTTGTTCACACAAAGAAGAAAGGCCAAGAGTGGAGCCATTTGGAGCTGCTGCCTGGAGCTGTTTTGAATTCTTGATATAAAACAGAAATGAGGTTTTGACAATGGAAACTAGAGTTGAAACAAATCTAGCTGCCTGAGTTGATGGTGGCCTGAGTTGGTGGTGGAATGAGGCTTGCCTTGGAATGAGAGTCAATGGCAGGTCTTAGAGATGCACATTTCATTTGTTTCCTCAGGAGCCACCAGTCGTGAGCTCCATAATGCAGGGTTCATCTTCCTATGACCTTCTTCCTCAGGCCTGTGAGCGGCAGGGTGACTCTGTGGTCAGGACTCTGCCCAAACGCTACTCTGCTGTGCCCTCCTCTCCACTGCCATAGCAGGTGCTTTCATCGGCCCCACTGCAGATAAACAAGCCCAAGGCAGGGAGGATGAGAAGCTTGCCTAAGCCCAGATACACGGTGACCCAAAGCCAAACTGACTCCAGAGCCATCACTCTTTATTTCACAACAGAAATAATTTAATATCTTTTTTCTCATTACAGAACAGCATGTTACTCATTGTAAAAATGCAAACAACACAGGAAATTTTAAGAGAAGACGTCAGGTTCACCTGAAATCCCATGGCTCTGAGATAATGTTTGTATTTCGGTAACTGTTCTTCACACAGACACACATACACACAGAGGCACACGCCATGTTGCACAAATGGAATCTTTATGTTAATATTGATTCAGAATGGTTGCTGCTGGTCAGTATAACTCAAACAAACCCTCTGTTTCCTTATTGAAGTTATGATTATTGTAGGTAAAGAAGAAAGTTTGATCCAAGCAGAGAGCCCTGTGCAGCGGGCCAAATTTTTCACAGTGCATGGATCAGTCCATTGCACTCCATCCCCACAGAAGGGAGGGAGGGAGTGTGGTGTGATTAAAATGTGGAGTCAGACTGCAAGGCTCCTTTACTTACTAATATCTCACTTCCCCAGCTTGAAGGGAGGATAACAGTATCTACCTCATAGGTTGTTGTGAGAACTACATTAGAAAATACATGTACATTTAGAACATCCCTTCATCTAGAGTAAAGGCTTAATGTGGATTGATATATCCACAGTGTGCAGAAATCCAGAAGGTAATCAAGTGAATCGTTCATTACCATAAAAGTATATGCACTCTACTTAAAATTTCTTTTCTTGATACTAGTGATATTTACTGCTGTTTTTAATCTCCCAAGTATGAGGTCTGTGGACAGTAACAGGTTTTTAAAAATTGTTATTTTTCTGAGGACATGAAAAACAAGAGCACATAATGTTGGAGAGATATAGTAATGTCTTGAAGCTGGTGGTTTATTCATTCACTTGCTCATTTACTTCTTTATTCATTTATTGATTGATTGAGAGTGCTAGGAAAGTAGTGAATATTTGTTGATTAAAAGAATGAATTGAAGTTACTGAATTAAACATTTTGTGAGTGCCTACTACACAGCAGTTACTAAATTAGAGACATAAGAGATACAGGCTTTAGTAAAAGACCATACCCTCAAGATGCTTACAATCTTATGATTCCTTATGTTTCTTCATTGGAATCATACATACACATGGTTTAAGAAAGTGATTTTCCAATAGTAATAGTCCTCTGGTTCAATTGTTTCAAAATTTAAGCTGCAAGGTACAAATGGATGAAAATTAAAGCCCAGACACATTCAAATGAACCGCACTTGTTTTTATCCTGTTTGGTTTATAAGGACAACGGAAATTTTTTTTTTTTTTCAAAATTAAGTCCAAATGTCGGCCACCCAATTAGATTGAGTGTAAGCTTCTCTCCAGAGTTAATATATCATTAAGGTCCCACCGGGGGAAAGATGCAGCCCTGCATCTTTCCCTTTCCAGGGGAAAGATTCTGCCTCAGTGTCCTGAGGCAGGAAGAGACGCAGCGACTGAGCAGAGCGAACTGCATTTTGCACGTGTGCCTTTGGAATACCTATTGAGTGCTCCCTCATGATGAAGGGAAAAAAAATGCCTGAAGGAGCAGAGCATGCTTCATTGTCAGCCAAACTCAATCCATTTTTTGGCATGTTTACCTCGGCAGACAAGGAAGAGGGTCAGCCGAGGGATCTACACAGGTTCCTGCTGCTGCTGCTGCTGCTGCTGCTGCTGCTGCTGCTGCTGCTGCTGCTAAGTCGCTTCAGTCGTGTCCAACCCCGTGCGACCCCATAGACCGCAGCCCACCAGGCTCCCCCGTCCCTGGGATTCTCCAGGCAAGAACACTGGAGTGGGTTGCCATTTCCTTCTCCAATGCATGAAAGTGGAAAGGGAAAGTGAAATCGCTCAGTCGTGTCCGACTCTTCGTGACCCCATGGGCTGCAGCCTACCAGGCTCCTCTGTCCATGGGATTTTCCAGGCAAGAGTACTGGAGTCGGGTGCCATCACCTTCTCCAGCACAGGTTCCTAGTGGATAATAAAACAGATGCTGAAGGTAGATGTTCTCTAGTGTAATTCACTGAAACATGCAAACTCCTTTAAGTACACCAAGAATATTTTAGTGGTTTCTATTCCCTCCTCCTCATCCAGCAGTGTCATTATTTGCCTTACGTTAATTACTTCTTACAGCAGATTCAGCAACAATTTCTGTCTTTTTGGCAGACACAACATCGAGTTTTATTGCTAACATTGTGTGTGTGTTAATCAACCACCTTGGGGGAAAAACAGCAACATTAGACTAAATATTAGAGGTATTTTCTCCTCTATTTTATTACTTACAGACATAAAACTTTATGGCAATTGGAAGAAATGTTTCTTCACTTTACTAAACTTGGCACTCCTTCAAGAAAATATCAGTGAACAGAATAAAATCCATTATTGGTATGATTGCCTTAGCTGTTGTCTGGGAAAAGATCAAAATAGCAAAGTGAACTATTAAAAAGAGCGAGTTCATTCAACTTACTTTTTTATTGTTGGCTAAGTGAGTTCCATCGTAACCAAAAGAGATGATGGAAAAACAGGATGTTGTTTTCCTCTTTTTACCAATGCTTGGCGCTTGGGCTTCCTTTGGGCTTTTCGGGGGCCTAAGGAAGGTGCTCGGACTAACTGGTGAGAGTCACGTTGGCTGTGGCACTTTCTACATTTCATTGTGTTCCATTTGGTGGGGGGCCCAACCTAATACCTTATAACATACAGCTTTCTCTGAAACATATGTTAAATACAAAGGAGTTTCACTTAAAGGAAGACATTTTACCAAAGCTGATTGTCTTCGAAGAGGCTTTATTTCTGAAAGTTTGTATTTACTGATTTCATCAAACAAAACAGTTGTCTTTGGCAGATGTTTTAAGTTTCTCAAGATACCATTGAGTCATTTTTTGATATATGAAATATTTAATGGATGTGAATCTCATTTTGCAAACTTCAGTGTAAAAGAAATATAACTTTGTACACATTCCATAACTCAAATTCATTTATGGCTCTGAGTCTTTGCTCTGCTAGACTCGAGTGGGAAACATTCTTAAACGGAGGCAAGATGTGTGTGTGTCTGTGTGTATGTGGACTGGTTACTGATGAACGTTTTGAAATTATGGTCCTACTTGCTTAACTTTGGATATAACTTGAAAATAAATATATTGAGCTTGCTGAAATTGCTTTAATCTCTCTTCCTCCATTCCTATCACATGCCTCTGTGAAATTAGTTTCTCTACTATGAATGTTATGAAAACAAAATATACAAACTATTTAGATATACAGTATCCTCTGTGAGGATCATTCACCATCAATCCTACCTAGATGATGTAAATCATTGAGCAAGAAGCAAGCTTATTTGGTCACACTAAAACTTTAAAAATTGATATACATGGGGCTTGTTCTAAATATGCATATAAATGTCTGAATGGAGGTTATTTCCTCCATGAATTCTTTATTATTATAGTTGAAAATAGAAATTTACAGGTATAATTACAATTCTGTTTTAATCGCCTATTACCTATTCTTTCAATGAAAAAATTCGCAGTTTTAGTGATGTTTTTCTTTTCCCCTATATTGTTTGTTCTGACTACATTTATTGAACTGTAACTTTTTGTCTGTTGACTCTACTAATAAAATTTTTAATCTTTAAAATTTAATCTTCCTAGTAATCCATTTTTACTGTATTTTACTAAAGTATTGGTCTGTGATGATAAAAAGTTCAAAACAAACAAACAAAAAAACTCCGTTACAAATAGTTTGAAAATTTACAAAGGACTGTACACAAGTTGGGAAGAAACTGATATACACAAGTTTTATATGCGATCATTTTCTTCTTTTCTGAAAGAGCTGCAGCCTCAGAGACTTTTCTCAGAAATCTCTGGAAGCAGGGGTGGTGTCCTAGGTACTCAGCTGCCATTTCTGATGTCCATCAGAGCTGATGCAGGCTGTGAGTGGGCACCTGACTTCTGTAAAGGTCTGTGTAACCCCAAAGACACTGCTTTTTCCGAGAGACTGCAATGGCTCCTAAAGGAAGCAGAACTTATGAACCCGATAAACAATTACTGAACAACTATTATGTGCCCCACTTTTTCTAAGCATTGAAAGCCAGTAGTAATTTAAGAAGAGGAAAATCCCTGCACCAGGGACTTTCCATTCTAGAGCAAGGTGGAGAACTTGATGTCTGGGTCACTATACCTGAAATAAGGCTTTTGTTGGGTGCTTGGGATTTAGCTCAGTGTTTTCCCATTAAAAACAAGTGCATAACTGGGATGACCCTGAGGGATGGGATGGGGAGTGAGGTGGGAGGGGGGTTCAGGATGGGGAACCCATGTACACCCATGGCTGATTCATGTCAATGTATAGCAAAAACCACCACAATATTGTAAAGTAATTAGCCTCTAATTAAAATAGATAAATAAAATTTTTTAAAAACAAAACAAGTACATATTAGAGGTTTTGCCTGGTTAATGATACAATTAATTAAGAGGATGCACTGTCTCATGTTAAAGATTTTGCCCAAATTTTACTTAAAATTTCAATACTAGGGTCTAAGGAAATATGGCAGTTGCTTAAGCACAAAGTTATTTTGATATTTTAAGATGAATACATCAGTATTTAAGATTATTCCATAAGGATCAAATCGTCTTCAGGAGTTTCATCTCCAAGGACAAGTCTGAGAGCTCCCAAACCATACACAGACAAAGAGTAAGCTGCCATCTTTTCCTAAGGTCAGACTTAAAGATGAATAAGCTCATTTCTAAAGGTCTGGTGAATTAATTCCTTTCAAATTTATAGAAATGTTTGGAGTGTTTTCAGAATCGTGGGGAACTGACATCAGATAAAGAGCCTATGGAATCCAAGCTTAAAAAGATAGGAAGAAGACTGTCATGAGAACACACACACACATAAAAAGCTAATAAATATATTTTAAAACATCAATCTCATGGGCGATCAGAAAAATGCAAATTAAGCAATAACTGTTGTTTAGTCTCTAAGCCATGTCCAGTTCTTTTTGTGACCACATAGACTGTAGCCAGCCAGGCTCCGCTTCCAAGGGATTTCCCAGGCAAGAATACGGAGTGGGTTGCCATTTCTATCTGCAGGGGATCTTCCTGACCCAGGGATTGAAACCGTGTCTCCTGCACTGCAGGCAGAGTCTTTACCACGGAGCCACCAGGGAAGCCCTAAGCAACAATAAACTACCAGTTTTCACCTACCCAAATGCAGAGCTTTAGAACATCACTGGAGATAAAGATGAGATGCTTGCTCTTTTGCACTACTTTTGGGACTATAAAGTGGGTACAACTTTACAAAAGCACTTTCTCCACAATAGTTTTCAATAGCTGCATAATCATTGTTCCAATAAATACATCTCTGGAAACCTACTATAAACCAAAAAATGTAGAAAAAGGGTCATGTACAAAAATATTCACTGCAGTACAACCTACATCAGCAAAAACATGTAAAGAATCTAAGTTTTTTCACAAAAAGAAAATTGATAAGTAAGATATGTTGCAATCCACATGATTTAATTATGTAGCCACAAATTGTTCATAAAGTTAAGGGACAGAATAAAACTATAGTTGAATCTCAAACATCCATGAAATACAACAGTGTAAAGACATAGTGACTGTAGTTGATGATACTATATTCTATACTTGAAAGATGCTGAGAGTAGAACTTAGAAGTTCCCACCACACAAAAAAGTAACAATGTGTCACGATAGATATATTAACTGTTTGTTGTAATAATTATCTTCCAATTTATATGTATATTAATTCGTCACTTTTTATACTTAGGCCTGAAAAGAACAGAAAGTGTTAGTCACTCAGCTTAGTCGTGTCCAATTCTTTGTGATCCCGTGAACTGTAGCCTGCTAAATTTCTCTGTCCACGGGATTCTCCAGGCAAGAAAACTGGAGTGGGTAGCCATTCATTTCTCCAGAGGATCTTGCAGACCTAGGGATTGAAACCAGGTATCCTGTATTGCAGGCAGATTCTTTACTGTCTGGGCCACCAGCTTATACAGTTATTTGTCAATTATATCTCAAAAAAGCTGGAAACAAAAGAATACAAAAGGGAACAGCATTAAGATTTTAATGTCATATTCTCTGGGTGGTGGGTGGCATTATGGGCAGTACTTTTTTTTTTTTTTTTCTGTTTTTCTACATAATCCAAGTTTTCCATAATTATGATATATGACTTTGATTATCAAAACTCTTGAGAGGACAGTACAAGTATAAACCATTTTAGAGTGTCGATTCAATAAAGATGTCCATAGTTAAGTCCTTATGATTGAAGAAATTTTCACTCCAGAGCTGAAGAAAGAATCTATAAGAGGAAGCACACACATACACACCCATGGGAAAACCTGGGAGTGCAAAGCGCTCCACCCAGCAGTCACTCACTCCTTGAGCAAACATCTCAGAGAGTGGAGCGGGAAATGCTAAGGTTAGGCTCACTGCTGGTGCAGCTTGTGCAAAGAGATTGTTTTCAGTTATACAATACCATTCACATGGTACAATTATGCAAACACAGCACTGCACACAAAATCATGTACACCAGGAGGGTTCATTCAACAGCAGTGTGATTGCCATTTTGGAGCTGGCATTTCTTGTTGGGTGAGGCAGGTGGGGGCAGTGAAGGAGGTCTCCCATGCATAGTAGGGCTTTTTAGCAGTATCTATGGCTTCTGACCACTGGATGCCAGAAGCATCCTCACCCCCAGTGATGACATTGCCTAATGTCCCTTGGAGTGGGTGGCAATGCTCTTTCCCAGCTGAGAACCACTCTTGTGCAGGGTGCCCTGTGCCATGCAGAGATGCACCTGCATGCACGTGTGTGATTGCAGCCATGAGGGATTTACAACCAGGGTGTCCATTCCATTAATGAGTGCCAGTGCTAAACCTGCTGTTAAAAATTTGGAGTGTCGCATTTCCGTGCTGTACTTTATGGTCTATTTAAGAAGAATCCAGGGAGAACACAGATCTGTGTGATTTCCCCTTTGTGCTGATTTTAAAAGTCAGCCCAGTGTAGATTATGCTGTGTATAATCTTTTATGCCATCTTCGCATTTTCATGTCATTTTTAAACCATAAACTGGCACATTCTAGATTGCTGATGGATACACATTGTGTGTTTAGTTAAATGTTAAGTTATTAGCTCTGGATGAGGGGAAAAGTTGATTACATTTTAAAACCTGAGATTTGGAGTCAAACGAACAAAATCATCCAAGGGTAGCTCATGACTAACCATACTCTAGCTTGTGAGTAAGTGGATACACACCCTGGAAAATAGGGCACTTCACTCTCAGGACAGGGTTGCAAGGCCAGCCTACTCGAGACCGGCCAGCACCTTCCCATAGCTTTCTGTAGACTTTTGAAGGTAAAGGATGCACTCT
>SJYX01006756.1:35944-92999 GCA_006410675.1 Oreotragus oreotragus | reverse complement strand
GGAGCGAGGGGATTATTATTGAAGAATGATTTGGAAATAAGGAAAAAAATTACCCTAAGAATAGCAGCTCAAACCTATGGATCAATAAAAAGTAGATCTTATAGAGCTGGAAGTTGTGCTTCTTTGTTTATTGGAACCCACACTCACATCTGGCTACTAGATACAGCAAATTATGGGTAAAAGCTACAAAAGGACTTGCTGTCATCTGTGGAAACAAGTTTGAATCTATGGGGATTTTAGCACAAGATGACCCTGGAATAAACAGCAGGCTTGTCCAGCTTTGACCAGTAATATCTTCTCATTTAATTGGATTTTTTCAAACCACCTTGGCATAAACACCATTAATATACAATTACTGATATACACATACAGACAGTGAAAGAGGCCTACTAACCCAGAAAGCATAATTCTAGTGTGAGGGCATTCTTCAGTACAATCATGATTTCTCTGCTCCTTGGTCATGGCCATCTAAGAGCAGCCTTTATCTGTCCACTCATTCCCACCATGCTGCCATGTAAGGACACATAGGGTGACAACTGGCAAGAACCAAGAAAGTGAGAAAGACGGGCTCTAAGAAAGATACATCTCTATTTTGATGACACTTATGTACTCTTCAAGCATACACGTGGTAAGCTTCATTGTTAATGGATATACATCAGTTCAGTTCAGTTCAGTCGCTCAGTTGTGTCCACTCTTTGCCACCCCATGGACCACAGCACCCCAGGCCTCCCTGTCCATCACCAACTCCCAGAGTTTACCCAGACTCATGTCCATCAAGTTGGTGATGCCATCCATCCATCTCATCCTCTGTCATCCCCTTCTCCCCCCACCTTCTATCTTTCCCAGCATCAGGGTCTTTTCAAATGAGTCAGCTCTTCACATCATTTGGCCAAAGTATTGCAGTTTCAGCTTCAGCATCAGTCCTTTCAATACACTGAGGACTAATCTCCCTTAGGACAGACTGATTGGATCTCCTTGCAGCCCAAGGGACTCTCAGAAATCTTCTCCAACACCACAGATCAAAAGCATCAGTTCTTCAGTGCTCAGCTTTCTTTATAGTCCAACTCTCACATCCATACATGACACATATAAGTTAAATGAGCAGGGTGACAATATACAGCCTTGATGTACTCTTTTCTCAATTTGGAACCAGTCTGTTGTTCCATGTCCAGTTCTAACTGTTGCTTCCTGACCTGCATACAGATTTCTCAAGAGGCAGGTCAGGTAGTCTGGTATTCCCATCTCTTTCAGAATTTTCCACAGTTTATTGTGATCCACCTTGGTTAGATATTGTTTACAGATATCTTCTCTCATCCAGTAGGTGACCTTTTTATTTGTTGATAGCTTCCTTCACTGTATAAAAGCTTTTTAGTTTAATATAGTCTCATTGTTTACTTTTGCTTTAGTTTCCCTTTTCTGAAGAGATATGTAAATATATCCAAAAATGTATTACTAAGACCAATATCCAAGAGCATGCTGCCTATGTGTTATTATAAAAGTTTTATGATTTCTGTTCTTACATTTGTCTTTATTAATCCATTTTAAATTTATTTTTGTGCATGGTGTGAGAAATTAGTACAATTTGATTCTTTTGTATGCAGCTGTCCAGTTTTACCAACATCATTTATTGAGGAGGCTGTCTTTTCCACATTGCATATTCTTGCCTCTTTTGTTGTAGATTAGTTGCCTATACAAATGTCTGAACTCTGTTCTTTTCCATTGATAGATGTGTATGTGTTCGTGCCAGTACCGTACTGTTTTGATTAGTGTAGCTTTGTAGAGTATTTTGAAATCAGGCAGTGTGATACCTCCAACTTTGTTCTTTCTCAAGATTATTTTGGCTCTCTGAGGTCTTTGTGTTTTCATACAAATCTTAAAATTATTTCTAGTACTGTGAAAAATACTGTTGGTAATTTGTTAGGGATTGCGTTGAGGGTCAGACATGACTGAGCGGCTTCACTTTCACTTTTCACTTTCATGCACTGGAGAAGGAAATGGCAACCTACTCTAGTGTTCTTGCCTGGAGAATCCCAGGGATGGGGAGCCTGGTGGGCTGCCGTTTGTGGGGTCGCACAGGGTCAGACACGACTGAAGTGATTTAACAGCAGCAGCAGGAGCAGCATTGAATCTATAGATTGCCTTGGGTAGTATGGTCATTTTAACAATATTAATTCTTCTAATTTAAGAACACATTATATCTTTACATTTGTGTCTTCACTTTCTTTTGTCATTGTCTTACAGTTTTCAGAGGACATGTCCTTTGCCTTCTCAGATAGGTTTATTCCTAAGTATTTTATTCTTTTTTAATTCAGTGGTAAATGGGATTGTTTCCTTAATTTCTCATTCTGACAGTTCATTGTTAGTGTATAAAGATAGAATAATTTATGCATATTATTTTGTATCCTGCAAATTTACTGAATTTATCAGTGAGTTCTAGTATTTTTTTCTTGGTGTCTTTGGGATTTTTACCATGTTATTTGCATGCGGTGACAGTTTTACTTCTTCCTTTCCAATTTGGTTCCTTTTATTAATTTATTTTTCTTATCTGATTTCTCTGCCTAAGACTTCCAATACTATACTGAATAAAAAAGTGACAAGATTGGGAATCCTTGTCTTGTTCCTGATATTAGAGGAAATGCTTTCTGCTTTTACCATTAAGTATGATGTAGCTGTGGAGTTGTCATATATGGCCTTTATTATGTTGAGCTATGTTCCCTCTACACCCACTTTGTTGAGAGTTTTTATCATAAGTAATTGCTCAGTTTTATCAAAAGCTGTATCATTTGAGATGATCATATGATTTTATTCTTCAGTTAATATGGTTTATCACATTGATTGTTTTGTGGCTTTTGAGTCATTCTTGCATCCCTGGGACAAATCCCACTCAGTCATGCTGTGTGATACCTTAAATGTATTGTTTAATTTGGTTTGCTAATAATTCTCTAGAGGATAATTGCATCTATGTTCATCAGTGATCTTGGCCTGGAATTTTCTCTTTTTGTGATGTGTTTGTCTGGTTTTAATATCAGGGTGACACAGGCCTTGTAGAATGAGTTTGGAAGTATTTCTTCCTCTGTGTTTTTTGGGAATAATTTGAGAAAGATAGGTGTTAACTCTTCCTCTAGCTGGTAGAATTCCTCTAGCTGAATTCTACCAGCTCACAGAGTCAGACATGACTGAAGCGACTTAGCAGCAGCAGCAGCAGCAGCAGAAGAGCCAGCCCTCTGGTTCTGGACTTCTGTTCGTTGGGAGTTTTGAAATTATTTAATTCACTTTTACTATTGGCAATTGGTCATGTTTTCTATTTCTTTCTGATTCATTCTTTGAAAATTGAACATATCTAGGAATTTGTCATTTCTTCTAGGCTGTCCATTTTATTGACATATTTGTTTAGTAATCTCTTATGATCTTTTGTATTTCTGTGGTGTTAGTTGTAACTTCTTTTTCATTTCCGATTTTATTGATGTGGGCCCTTTTTTCTTGAGGAGTCTGACTACAAGTTTGTCAGTTTTGTTTAAATTTTCAAAAAACCAACTCTTTGTTTATTTATCTTTTCTATTTTTTTCTTTCTATTTATTTCTGCTGTGGTCTTTATGATTTTTTTCCTTCTACCAACTTTGGGTTTTGTTTGTTCTTTTTTTAGTTTCTTTAGATTTACGATTTTCCTTGTTTCCTGACATAAGCTTGTATTGCTGTCAACTTCCCTCTTGTTACTGCTTTTGCTGCGTCTGTAGATTTTGGGTCATAGTGTTTTCATTTTCATTTGTCTCTGGGTTACTTTTTAATTTCCTCTTTGACTTCTTCAGTGACTCACTGGTTGGTTAGAGCATATTGTTTACCCTCTACATGTTTGTGCTTTTTGTTCTTTTTTTTCCCCTTGTAGTTGATGTTTAGTCTCATAGTGTTGTGGTTGAAAATGATGCTTCATGTTTTCAGTCTTCTGAAATTTAATGAAACTTATATTATAATCTATTGTGTGATCTGTCCTAAAGAATGTTCCATGTGTACTTGAAAAGAATTTATATTCTGCTGCTTTTAGATGGCATGCTCTATAAATATCAATCAACTTCATGTGGTCTAATGTGTCATTTAGGATTAGTGTTTTCTTACTGATTTTTCTGTCAGAATCATCTGTCCATTTATAAAAGTAGGATGTTAAAATCCCCTTCTGTTATTGTGTTACTGTCAGTTTCTTCCTCTGTGTCTGTTAATATTTGCTTATGTATTTAGGTTTTCCTGTTTGGTGTGCGTGCTAAGTCGCTTCAGTCGTGTCCATCACTCTGTGACCTTATGTACTGTAGCCCATCAGCCTCCTCTGTCCATGGGATTCTTTAGGTAGGAATACTGGAGTGGGTTGCCATGCCCTTTTCCAGGGGGTCTTCCCGACCCAGGGATTGAACCCATGTCTCCTGGAGTCTTTACCACTAGCGCCACCTGGGAAACCCATGTTGGGTGCATATATGTATATTTACAATTGTTGCATCTTCAACTTGGATTGATCTTTTGATCACTATATAATTCCTTCTTTGTCTCTTGTTACAGTCTTTGTAATAAAGTATACTTTTTCTGATATAATTATTACTACTCTGGCTTTCTTTTGATTTCCATGCATAGAATATCTTCTTTTATTCTCTTGACCTTCAGTCTATATGTGTTCTTAGATCTCTTATTGGTGATGTTGCCTTGATCACCTGATTGATAACATGTTTGTCAGGTTATCTACTATAAAATTACTCTATTCCTCACTTTCATACCATATGTTTTGGAAGGAAGGAAGTACTATATGCAGCTAACACAAAATGAGTGAGGAATTCTGCTCCACTTTGGTAAGGTTGGAATATCTTATAAGCAATTAAAAATTTTTCTGTGCAGGAGGTTTATCTATTTTCCCCCAGTTATTTATTTGTTCAGTCATGTGTTTTTATCTATGTAGACTCACATATATTTATTTTATACTTTGAGTTATAATCCAATAAATTGTATTTTGTTGCCCAGATTTTTCCAGCTTTGGCCACTGGGAGTCTTTCTTGCGTCTTCAATTCATTTTATTATTTTATGTTAGTCTTATATCTTGCTGCTGCTGCTGCTGCTGCTAAGTTGCTTCAGTCGTGTCTGACTCTGTGCGACCCCATCGACGGCAGCCCACCTGGCTCCCCTGTTCCTGGGATTCTCCAGGCAAGAACACTGGAGAGGGTTGCCATTTCCTTCTCCAATTATATCTTGTAACCTTGCTAAACTCATTTATTAGTTCTGGTAGTTTGGGTTTGTTTTTGTCCTAAGATTCGTAGGATTTTCTACATAGATGATAATGTCATCTGGAAAAAAATAGTTTTATTTTATTTCTAAACTGAATGCCTTTTATTTTTATTATTAAAAAAAATTTTTTTTTTTTGCCTTCCTGTGTCAGCTGGAACCTCTAATACAGTGTTGAATAAAAGTATTGAGAGCAGACCTCCTTGTCTTGTCTCTGTCTTAGGGAAAAAGCATTTTTGTCTCTCATCATAAAGTATGATTGTAACTCTAGAGTTTTTGTACAAGTTCTTTGTAGTTTTGGGGAAGTTCTCTTCAGTTCCTAGTTTATTGAGAGTTATGTGTTCATTCATGGTGTTAACTTTGTCAAATGCCTTTTTATGCCTCTACTGAGATCATCATGTGATTTTATTTTTCATATGGTGAATTATATTAATTGATTTTGAATGTTAAACCAGCCTTCTTTACTGGAATGAATACTTGGTCATGATGTATATACTTCTTACATATTGTTTGTTAAACTGTGGGTCATAGTTTGCCTTGTGCAGTCAGTGTTGTTGATGACCATTTTAAAAGAAGGAAATAGAATGGAAAATTTCAGGCTATATTAAACTTTACTTCAAGAAATAATTTGTTTAGTATGTATGTACTGTAGTTCATATCCAAAATTTTGAAAACAACTAATTCACTTTTTGAGCCTGAAGATGATGAGGCACAAAGTGGGGCAAGAGGGCAACTAGCCTTAAGAGGAGGGTGCCTGATGAAAGGAGGTACAACTGGGGTGAGAAAATAGTATTGGGTAAGGTAGGTGGTACTGGTGGTAAAGAACCTGCCTGCCAGTGCAGGAGACATAAGAAACATGGGTTTGATCCCTGGGTTGGGAAGATCCCCTGGAGGAGGGCGTGGTAACACACTCTAGTATTCTTGATGGAGAATCCCAGGGATGGAGGAGCCTGGTGTGGGTTACAGTCTGGAGGGTTGCAAAGAGTTGGACAAGATTGAAGCAACTTGGCGTGCACATAAGGCAGAAACGGAATAAGGGTTCCTTTAGAAAAGCCTCATTTATTTCTTAGTTTTGATTAGAGAAGTCTTTTAAAAATATTTATATTTATTTATTTGCCTGTGCCGGGTCTTAGTTGTGGCACACATGATCTTTGACCTTCGTTGCAGCATGCAGTATCTTTAGTTGCATCATGTGGGAACTAATTTTCCAACCAGGAATTGAACCTAGCCCCCCTGCATTCGGAGTGTGGAGTCTTAGCTGCTGGACCACCATGGAAATCCCAATTGGAGAAATCTTTATGGCTGCCTGATGAAGCCCATGGTCTGTGAAAGGATGTAATTAGGTGAAGATTAACAACTTAATGATCTTAGCCAAAAGACTTGGCAGACTATCAGATTTTGGGAGCATGCTGCAATAGCATGCTGTCTTGTACACCTTTAGCATATGGTCTTAAGGTACTCTTCTATAAATATTATTTTTAATAAAGTCAGGCAGAAGCTATTGTTAGATTTGCTTACATAAAGATTTTGGTTCTTATAATATCTTTTCATATGCAGTGAGAATGTAATTTTTGTAGGGACACATAGTCTTGAGATACTAGTTAGTGATTTCACTTACTAGTTTGTTTCAGGATTTTAGCTGGGCCCAATCAGAAAAAATGGAATAATGATGGGGGAAGAATCTTTATGGTATCCTTTAAGTTTTAAAATGTTGGATTTGTGTTTCTCAGTCATCATTTTTCTTATTTGTCAGCTTGGTTCTAATGTAGTGTTTTAGTTTTAAATTTCTGAAGGAAGAAATCTGATTAAAGAATCTAAATGCCTTGTCATTCTCTAGATCAAATCACCTATAACCAAGGACGTATGTTAACGTGTCTTAGATCTGTATGTTTTCCCTACGTTTATAGCCTTTGAGAAGATGGAATCACTAGTAACTGGGCAGGTACCCTAGGAGGTATTTATTATGAATAAATTAATTTAAAAATAAGTTAATTAAATCAAACACAATGGTATTGAGGTAATTTATTTTCTGGGTGGTTAAAATTAATCCTGTTGCTTTAAAGCAATGGTTCTTGGCCATTGTGGTGTTCAAAAACCACCTTGAAGCCTATCCAAGAACTTCAGATTGTGCCTGCTTTAAACTTTTAAATTATATAATTCAACACGTGTTGTTAAATTACCTGTAAAATCTAGTTTTTCATGCATGGAATACCAGAATTAAAATGATTATTTCTAATTATAGCTGTTATTTGAGAAAAATATTATCAAGTAGCATAGCCACTTCCTAAGTTTAAAAAAATAATAGGCATTGATGTGAATCTCTAATAACATATACTATAATAGGAACCATAAAAACTTTCAGGACAAGGTGAATAATTCAAGAAATGTGTATTAGCTGATGAAGTTTTAAAAGAATGTCTGAGGATTTGTTATCTGAATGTGAAGAGATAATTGTGGAAGAAGGTAAGTAGTTCAGAAAAGGCTTTATAAACTATGTTCTAAGATTGTTTTTAACGCTAAAATTTTATGATTCTACCCCCAAATAGTATAGTTAACCTAGAGATAGTTCATTTCATAAATGTTTCAGATTGCTTTAGCAAATAAGATAATTTATAATCTTTTTTTTAGGTATAGCTATGAAATGTGGGCTTCCCTGGTGGCTCAGAGGTTAGAACGTCTGCCTCCAATGCGGGAGACCTGGTTTCGATCCCTGGGTTGGGAAGATCCCCTGGAGAAGGAAATGGCAACCCACTCCAGTATTCTTGCCTGGAGAATCCCATGGACTGAGGAGCCTGGTGGGTTGCAGTCCACAGGGTCACAAAGAGTCGGACATGACTGAGTGACTTTACTTACTTACTTACTATGAAATGGATCTGATGAAATTTCAAATAAATCATGACTAAAATTTACAATAACATTAGATATAACATTTATACCTCTGTTTTGTCCTAAATATTTACCTTGCACAGTGCTTTATACATAATTTAAACTCTCATTATGTATTGATTGTAAAATGTATAATATAAATCAAACCTATTCTTTCCATTTGCCTGGAAATTTTATTCCTTAGCTGTTTTGTTGTTAATAATGAAAAAACTAGTAAGCTTATTTTCATGTAATGTATGTAATTAAAGATGATTTTGGATGAAATAGACGTTAGCTTGCAAGTATTAAGTTAGCTTTAAAATTGGTACATTGTTAAAAATATGATATTAACCGGTAAAATGTATACATTCACCTTTAAATTTTATTTCATATAATACCAATGTTAAAATAACACCTGCTTATTTTAAAATAAATCTCTTTACATGGCATAATATACATAGTAATGGGACATTCTGGTGTGTTCTAATTTTAAAAATAAAATCAGTAAGAATTGTGCCAATTTTATCTATATTATGTTTTGACTTTCTTCTCTGAATTTGTTATGAATTTGACATTTTCAGGTCAATCAGTTTTCTTTTTTACCCTCACTTTAAGTCTTTAACATATCTACTTTGGTTTTATATAGATTTCGTGTTTCTAATCTCCCACCTCTCCCTCATCTCTACCAAATAATTAATTATTCAGAAATTTAATTCATTGACTTAGAGTTTTACCATTTTTTAAAACGTTTGGTTTAAAATGTTTATATACCTTTTAGAGCTGTAAATGAGTCTTTAGTGAACTAAAGAGGTTTATTTCAGATAACAATTGATTCTCTTTAGGATCAGGCTCTGGTATTATAACCCTGCTCAATTATAATGTTTAGTAGAAAAATACAATTATCTGGAGACTTCACATGGCAATTTGGTCCAAAGAACTTATAGCAACACTTGGACAAAGCATAGGTAGAGGCATAGTTCCCCCATGCCTTGATGTTATTTTGTGGGTTTTCATTCCTTTGTTTGCCTAGCATACACTTAACAGTGTATTTTTCCTCTATCAGTTAAGAAATGTGACTGAGGAACCATTCTCCTGTCTCTGTTTTTGGAAGGAACATAATTATATTAATAAATGATTGGGAAACATTTGTTTAAAACTGAAACATATGTAAATTAAAGCCTTACATAGGAATAATAGCAGAGAAATAATTTGATGTGTCCGTGGCCTACCCAGTATAAGAAACTTTCTCATACCGGTGGATGTGACAGCATTATATCTTCAGCTTCCTCTTTAAAATGTTTTAGTAGATTAGCAGTATTAACAGGTTTAAAGTACTATTTGGATCAGCTTGAGCTTTATTTTTTTGGCCCTGTTGCTTGTGGGATAGTAGTTCCCTGGCTAGGGATCAAATTCTTGTGTTCTCAGTGCTGAAGGTGCGTAACCCTAACCACTGAACCATCAGGACGTTCCTAAGCTTGAACTTTTGTTATTGCTCCAGTTAAAGAGCGAGAATCAGTGCCTTCATCAGTTTTTTTATTTAAACAAGTTTTTAAATGAATTACTTGATGGCTGTGCATGATCTCCCTTGCTGTGCCCGGGCTTTCTCTAGTTGTAGTGCTCAGGTTTCTCCTTGGAGTGACTTCTCTTGTTGCAGAGCATGGGTTCTAGAGCGCAGGCTTAGTCGCCCCACAGCGTGTGGAATCTTCCCAGACCAGGAATCAAACCTGTGTCCCCTGCACTGGCAGGCAGATTCTTAACCACTCAACCACCAGAGAACTTCAGTGCCTTTGTAATTTAACCTCAGTGAAAAGCAGGGCAGGAGAAAGAAGACTCTTAATTGGATGTCTGTTTTGTACTCATTACTTTATGTATTATCGATGTCTGTTTTGTACCCAATACTTTATGTATTATCTTTAATTCTCACTAAAATCTTTTGAGTGAGTGAGTGAGTGAAGTCGCTCGGTTGTGTCCGACTCTGCGACCCCATGGACTGTAGCCTACCAGGCTCCTCTGTCTATGGGATTTTCCAGGCAATAGTCCTGGAGTGGATTGCCATTTCCTTCTCCAGGGGATCTTCCCGACCCAGGGATCAAACCCAGGTCTCCCGCATTGTAGACAGACGCTTTACCGTCTGAGCCACCAGGGAAGGTTGGTATTATTTTCTCCACTTTACAGATGAGCAAATTGAGGCAGAGAGATATCACAGCAGGTAGCTTAACTAGAGTTCACCTCTGTTTGTCTGACTTAAGGTCTGCGCTCTTTGCAGGTGTTGTCCCTTTGGTATGAACTAAATTGAAAATAGGATTTCCTGTGAATAACGTTTTAATCATTCCATCACCACTTTTGTTTGGCTTGTCTTTTTGAGTTTCTGTTGAAGTTTTGTCTTTTTCATATATACTCCTTATAAAATACTAAACCATACAGAAAAGTATAAAGATGAAGAAATAAATCTAAAATCTCACCAATCATAGGTACTATTGATTTGAGATTTTATAATGCATTTTTTATATAATTGAAATCACAGTATATAATTTTGAACCTTGAATTTTCATCAGGCAGTATAGTATAACTATTTCTTTATATAATTGGCAACATATATTACTTGATACCATCTTCCCAGATGGTGCTAGTGGTAAAGAATCTGCCTGCCAGTGAAAGAGACACAAGATACATGGGTTTGATTCCTGGGTTGGGAAGGAACCCTGGAGTAGGAAATGGCAACCCGTTCCAGTTTTTTTGGCTGGAAAATTCCACAGACAGAAGAGCCAGGTGGGCTGTATTATCCATGGGGTTGCAAAGAGTTGGATATGACAGAGCTGCGTGCGCACACACACACACACACACACACACACACACACACACTACTTGAGATATATATGTAGGTATAATATATCACAATTAAAGGGATTATTATGGATATTTAGGTGCTTTTTCCCTTTTGTAAATATCATTCAGACGAACATTCCTGTACCATAGCCAGTTAAGATGTGGCCTGATTTCTCCACTAACAACTCCTCCCTGCCCAACACTAAAGATATATAGTCAGATGTTGGTATTTATGAGTTACTCAGATTAGTTTTTGTTCATCTGCCCATTTGTCCTTTCTTCCCATCTTCCCCTTCAGTATGGTTACAGTATTTTTTTTTATTCAATTAAGTTCATTTTTTTCAAGTTACTTTCAGTTTTAGGTGTTTTCCTCTTCACATTCTTAATTACTTTGTTTTTTTACATATGTAGAATATTAACATGCTTTTCAAAAATCAAAACTATTCAAAGCCAGCTTGTCTTCTTGTGTATTCTGTCTTCTAATCAAGGATTTTGTTATATCAGTTGTCTGCCCATCAGTAGTTTTCTCTTTTCTGCATCATTATTGTCCACATACAAGCCTGCTGAATTTTCTCCCACCAAAAAAAAAAACAAAACTGATTTCTCTCCTGCCTCACTGGCCCTTCCTTCTTAATCACCTTTGTTGGCTCCTTGGCCTCTTAGTGGTCTTTGACCACAGTCTTTGAGCCATTTCATTTTTTTGTCTCTGTCTTGTAGACGTACATGTATAATATTGGTGATTATTAAATTTGTATCTGTAGCTACTGAATAAGATTTGAATATCTAGCTACTTAATTGGTATCTTCTCTTGGATATCTGATAAGCATTTCTTAATTAAACTATTCTAAGCCTAAATTCTGATCCTTTATCCCAAACTTACTTCTCCCTCTCTCTCTTTAACCCAATAATTGGTGACTCTGTCCTTCTCTTTGCTCAGACCAAACACCTTGGAGCCGTCCTTGCCTTCAGTATGTATTATCAAATCCTGTTGCTTTACCTTCAGAGTATGTCTTGAATTGTTCCCTTCTTACCACTCCTACTCTTCCAGCTTGATCCAAGGCACCATCTTCTGTTACCTGTATCATTGTAATAGTCTCCTGTCTGGGCTCACTGCTTCTGTCCATGTACTTCTTTCATCTCTTCTCAATAGAGTGATCCTTAAAAAAATTGTTATCTTATCCTGTTCTAGTCAAAACCGTCTCCAGTCATTCTCATTTTTACTCATAGTAAAAACCTGAGTCGTTAGAGTGGCTTAAAAGGCCCCACGTGATCTGGCCCCTGTTATTTCTCTAACTTGATCTCTTTTCATTTTGCCGTTGTTCATTTCCTCCAGCCGCCTTGGCCTTTTTGCTGTTCCTCAGACCTGTGTGTTCTTGCCTCAAGTTTTTGTCCTTAGCTTTAACTCTGCCTAGAGTATTCTTCCTCTAGATATTTGCATAGCTAGCTCCTTGGCTTTCTTCAGCTCTTTGCCCATATGTTATCTTTTTAATGAGGCTTTTCCTGTCCACTCTTTTAAAAATGAAAAGATCCTCCTATGTCATTTTTGCTTTGTTTTTTCCTCCGTAGTTATCAGACTCTGACTTATTATGTATTTAACTTTGTAGATATTGGTTAAAATTTATTGAATGACGAATGTGTAATCAGCCCTCTCTTTGTCCTTCAAGAGTTATATTCTATTTCTCTGGTCTTCTTGCTACATTCCAGACACTGACCTCTTTTCCGTTCTACTTTATACTGCCTCCTGCCTCAGAACCTTCGTATGTTTTATTCCCTCTACTTGGAAAACACTGTCCTGTCCCCTTCTTTTTCTTGCCTAGTTAACTTCTACGACTCATCCTTTAGATATCAGCTCAAAAGTCCCTATTTCAAAGAACCTCTGGATTAAGAACCCCTGCTGTATTCACTCAGAGTCATGCTATTTGATCTCCCTCACCAACTAAACTGAGCACTTCACAAAGGCAGGAACCTGGAGTATACTGCTTGCCAGTGTATGTGTCTGAATAGTGAATCCTCGGTAAGTATTGATTGGCCAAAAAGTTCGTTCAGATTTTTTCATTTGGCCAACTCAGTACTTACTGAATTAGCTCCCTTCAAGCGCTAATATTCTGCCTTGAGGCAATGATAGTTCATTCCTTTGTGCTTAGAAATGGCAGCCTATCAGGAAACTTTGTATTTTCAAATCAAATGTGATTCGTGGTAAGTTTGAAACGACTTGGCATTATTGATCAACTGAGTTAAATATGAACTTTATATTGACAGAGTCAGTGTGTTGACATCTTGTGAGAAGATATGAATCCAGATAAGATCTGACTCAAGAAATTCTGGTTTGAGTCAATGCAGAAGAATGTGTGTATTGATTCTTACTGGTGTGTGGGGCATGTAAATGACCCAGTACATTTTGTTGCTTTAATATTTAATATAAAAAAAGGTAGAAGCCTGGTTAATAACTTTTTTGTTAGCTAGTAGTTAACTTTGTCCGTAGTTTCACTTTTGAAAAAGTAAAGCTGGGTAAAGGTAGCAATTTTTTAACCTTTCAGGGTTGCATTAAGAATTAATATATATGAAAGTACTTTAAAGTGCATGTGTAATTTATTGTTATTACTAGTATCATCTTTATTGGTTGTGACATTGGGCAAACAAGTTAGTTTCTCATTATATTTAATCTTGTAAAAAGTGGGAATAAAAATAGTATTGACTCTAATGGGTTATCATGAGAATCAATAATGCATGCACTCAAAGAAAAGAGTCTGGTATCATTAAACCCTTGCAAAATGTTTGCTGTTATTCTGTTATTATTTTCAGTCTCTTCTTTTAAGTTTAAGAACTTTCCTTTTTAAATCATTATAGAGAATCTGCATTCTTTAATTAGAATTCAGGGTCAAATCTTTAATGTGACTTTGGGCTTCCCTGGTGGCTCAGAGGTTAAAGCGTCTGCCTCCAATGCATGAGACCCGGTTTCAATCCCTGAGTCGGGAAGATCCCCTGGAGAAGGAAATGGCAATCCACTCCAGTATTCTTGCCTGGAGAATCCCATGGATGGAGAAGCCTAGTAGGTTACAGTCCACGGGGTCGCAAAGAGTCGGACACGACTGAGCGACTTCACCTTCACCTTTGGCAGTTTCATTAACTACTTGGCATGATGAATGGCAGTGGTGGCATCTGCTGCTGTTTCTACTTCTAAAGAGTTATATCTCATTTCCTTTGTGATGGAATTCCAGCTGAGCTATTTCAAATCCTAAAAGATGATGCTGTTAAAGTGCTGCACTCAATATGCCAGCAAATTTGGAAAACACAGCAGTGGCCACAAGACTGGAAAAGGTCAGTTTTCTACTTCTGCTCTACTGACTATGCTAAAGCCTTTGACCGTGTGGATTACAACAAACTGTGGAAAATTCTTAAAGAGATGGTAATATCAGACTACCTTACATGTCCCTGAGAAACCTATATGCAGGACAAGAAGCAATAGTTAGACATGGAACAATGGACTGGTTCAAAATTGGGAAAGGAGTAGGTCAAGGCTGTATATTGTCACCCTGCTTATTTAACTTACACAGAGTATATCATGCAAAATGCTGGACTAGATGACTCATAAGCTAGATTCAAGATTGCCAGGAGAAATATCAATAATCTGAGATGCACAGATGATACCACTTGAATGGCAGAAAGCAGAGGAGCTGAAGAGCCTCTTG
This sequence comes from Oreotragus oreotragus, assembly GCA_006410675.1. Taxonomy (NCBI): domain Eukaryota; kingdom Metazoa; phylum Chordata; class Mammalia; order Artiodactyla; family Bovidae; genus Oreotragus; species Oreotragus oreotragus. The sequence continues at coordinate 78,366 of SJYX01006756.1, read as the reverse complement.
ATGAGGATGAAAGAGACAAGGGAAAAAGCTGGCTTAAAACTCAACATTCAGAAAACAAAGGCCATGGCTTCCAGTCCCATCACTTCATGGAAAATAGATGGGGAAAAAGAGGAAACAGTGACAGTTATTTTCTTGGGTTCCAGAATCACTGTGGATAGTGACTGTGGCCTTGAAATTGAAAGATACTTGCTCCTTGAAAGAAAAGCAATGACAAACCTAGACAGTGTATTAATAAATGGAGACATCACTTTGCTGACAAAAGTGCATATAGTCAAAGCTATGGTTTTTCAAGTAGTCGTGTATGGATGTGAGAGTTGAATTTAGAAGGCTGAGTGCTGAAGAATTGACGCTTTTGAACTGTGGTGCTGGAGAAGACTCTTGAGAGCCCCTTGGACAGCAAGGAGTTTAAACCAGTCAGTCCTAAAGGAAAGCAACCCTGAATATTCATGGAAAAGACTGATTCTGAAGCTGAAGCTCTGATAATTTGGCCACCTGATGCAAAGAGCTGAGTTATTGGAAAAGACTCTGATGCTGGGAAAGACTGAGGGCAAGAGGAGGAGGCGTGACAGAGCATGAGATAGTCGGATGGCATCACCAACTGAATGGACATGAGTTTGAGCAAACTCTGGGAGACAGTGAAGGATGGGGATGCCTGGTGTGCTGCAGTCCCTGGGGTTGCAAAGAGTTGGACTTGACTTAGTGACTGAACGACAGCGTTTCCTTACCTCACTTGTGGATTGGTTGGTAAAATAAGAATATTCACATCTGTGATATTATCTATAGCAAAGTAAAATGTAGTAGAAGCTGGCTCAAATCCTTGCGTAATACCTGAAAAATAGTAGATACTAATTATTCATAAGTTTGAAAGATAATAAGAACTAGAGCTTGAATGTATTTGGTTCTAAGATATTTAAATGTATGATGGTGGTTTAGTCACTAAGTCGTGTCCTACCCTTGTGATCCCAGCAACCTCAGTGACCCCAGGGACTGTAGCCTGCCAGGCTAAAGCTCTGATAATTTGGCCACCTGATGCAAAGAGCTGAGTTATTGGAAAAGACTCTGATGCTGGGAAAGACTGAGGGCAAGAGGAGGAGGCGTGACAGAGCATGAGATAGTCGGATGGCATCACCAACTGAATGGACATGAGTTTGAGCAAACTCTGGGAGACAGTGAAGGATGGGGATGCCTGGTGTGCTGCAGTCCCTGGGGTTGCAAAGAGTTGGACTTGACTTAGTGACTGAATGACAGCGTTTCCTTACCTCACTTGTGGATTGGTTGGTAAAATAAGAATATTCACATCTGTGATATTATCTATAGCAAAGTAAAATGTAGTAGAAGCTGGCTCAAATCCTTGCGTAATACCTGAAAAATAGTAGATACTAATTATTCATAAGTTTGAAAGATAATAAGAACTAGAGCTTGAATGTATTTGGTTCTAAGATATTTAAATGTATGATGGTGGTTTAGTCACTAAGTCGTGTCCTACCCTTGTGATCCCAGCAACCTCAGTGACCCCAGGGACTGTAGCCTGCCAGGCTACTTTGTCCATGGGATTTCCCAGGCAAGAATACTGAACTGGGTTGCCATTTCCTTCTCCTGGGAATCTTCCCAGTGGATTGATTGAACCCAGGTCTCCAGGACCGCAGGCAGATTCTTTATAGCTGAACCACCAGGGAAGCCCATGCTGCTATTCCATTCCTTTTTCTTACTATTTACTTATTTTTGTCTGCTCTGGGTCTTTGTTTTTGTTCACAGGCTTTCTTTAGTTGCAGTGAGCAGGATCTACTCTTCATTGCAGTGTGCCGGCTTCTTCTCTGTTGCAGAGCTGCTGCAGAGCACAAGCTTGGGTGTGCAGGCTTTAGTAGCTGAGCCACACAGGCTCTAGAGCGAGGGCCCAGTAGTTGTGGCGCACGGCCTTAGTTGCCCTGCATCATGTGGAATCTTCCTGGATCAGTGATTGAACCCACACCCCCTTCACTGGCAGATGGATTCTTAATCACTGAACACCAGCGAAATCCACTATTACATTCTTAATGCTCTGTATGTATGCAAGAATGACTCAGTGGTACAGTAACTAACACTAAATGACAGTATATATTCTCTTTCAGATTTACCAAAAATTTATCTCCTGACAAGATAAATCTTAGTACCCTTAAAGGAGAAGGTGAACTAAAGAATTTGGAGTTGGATGAAGAGGTGCTCCAGAACATGTTGGATTTGCCAACATGGCTTGCTATCAACAAAGTTTTTTGTAATAAAGCATCGATTAGGGTGAGACTTTGATATCTGTGCAAGACATTTTCTGTTTTCATTTTATTTATTTCATCTCTATCATTTAAAATAAATATTTTCTGTATTATTTATTTATTAATTTTGAAAATTTAATATTTACATTTAAGTAATATTGATAGCTTATTAAAATAATTTTTAAAATGTGGTACATATTTAAAATTTTCTTCATAGGATTTGTTGTCAAATGGGACAGCTTAAATTTGTAGTAAGTAGAGTCTACTTCAAATGAAGGCATAAGGACTGATAAAGTATCTTAATCTGGACATTATACTTTTTGAAATTTTGTCTCTTTTCCCCATTTGTTTCTTATTTTGATAATTTTAAAGTTTTTTTTAATATTATTCCTGCTTATTAAAACTTAAGCTTTTTTATTACCTTTGACTCTAATCATACCATATCACTTCTTTGTCTTAAAGATTAGGCTTAGTTTGAGAGCCTACTCAGTAAAAATACTGCATGCTAAAATTAAAATTGGGCGATACAGAAAAGATTGTGGAAAGCTTGCTATATCCTTTGATGGTCACCTTTAATTTTTGTTTTATCTTCCATAAACCCAAATGTCTTCAAAAAATATGATCCTTAATATAGAATTTAATTGAACATTATTTATTTGATATTACTTCCATTTAACATTCATGGTCTCACTTTTATATTTGTCTTGAATGTCTACAAGGAAATTGGCTGGAATTCTAGAATTTAAAAGATTATTAAATGAGCAAAACACTGATTAAGGCTTGCTGAGAATTCTTAAAGTATAAAATCAAAATGTATTTTCAGAACTGGAGAAAAAAACCATATTATTTTTTAGATAATATTAATGTTAGTAGAACCTGAAATTTTTATTTAAAAAGATGACCAAGAAAATAAGGGTAATAATCTTTTTTAAAATAAAATAGGTATAGCTGATTTCAAGAATATAAATGAATTGTTCAGTTTAAGTCATCTGATATAATTTGGTATGTCTATCACTATGTTAAGGAAACATCTCTGTTGATTACTGTTTTAAATTACTTTTTTGATGATTCATTTGAAAGAAAAATTTTCTTTTATAGATACCATGGACAAAATTGAAAACACATCCCATCTGTTTGGTAAGTTCTGAATTACCTCAGAAATAAGCATTTATATTTGTGTATAATTACTCTGTTAATATTTTGTTTCTTAGAAACATAGTCTTATGGCTATGTTAGCATTCATTCTATTTTGATAGTATTTAGTTTTCTCAGGCTTTAAATGGGAAATTTAAACTTTAAAATGAGAGGGTCTTTAAAGTTCTTCAGGTCTAGAATATTATATTTTAAGTTAGTATATTTTATTGTATCTTTTAACTCTTTATTGACATACTTTGGGCTGCTTTTAATAAAATTTGATCCAGATTTTGTATGTTTCTGCTTTTACTGATCTAATATATAATATTTTCTTTAATGTACTTTACTGTTTAAGGAGAGTTGATTATTTGGTCATTTACTGATTCATTCATTCCGCCAAAACTTACTGAATGCTTCCCCTCTGCCCTGAGGGAACATATATTTTTATAAGGAGACTGACAGTGAACAAATAAACAACATAAGGCAATTTCAGACAAGTTCAATATTAGATAGAGAATGAAGAGATGACTGGAGATGTGTTAGTGATGACTACTAAGGATATTTGATCTTTCTTCAAGAAAAACTTAGCCTGAGGAATTTTTTCATTATGAGAGTGTTTATTTTTTCATATTTTTGTATATTTCATATCTTTTATAGTTACATGTTTTAAATCTCAGGTTTCAGATTGGGAGAAACTTTTAGAGGTTGTTTAGTCCTGTTTACAAGTAAGTAATTTATCAATTAGTAATGTACATTCTGAGGTTAGCAATTATGCTTCTGTGAAATGTGATGGTCTCAGCAGTATATAGCTACTGCTGCTGCTGCTGCTAAGTCGCTTCAGTTGTGTCTGACTCTGTGTGATCCCATAGACGGCAGCCCACCAGGCTCCCCCGTCCCTGGGATTCTCCAGGCAAGAACACTGGAGTGGGTTGCCATGTCCTTCTCCAATGCATGAAAGTGAAAAGTGAAAGTGAAGTCGCTTAGTCGTTTCCGACTCTTCACGACCCCATGGACTGCAGCCCACCAGGCTCCTCCATCCGTGGGATTTTCCAGGCAAGAGTACTGGAGTGGGGTGCCGTCGCCTTCTCCGATATGGCTACTACTTACAGTTTTTTTCTCCTGTACTCCTGTAATAAGCTTTTCCAGCAGATAAGTGCCTTGAGAAAGGACTGAGCATGTTCTCTTTTTAGACCTTTAGAGAGACATTTAAAATGACTCTGCTTTATTTTCTTTACTTCTAAAGAAATGAATGAGAAAGTAGTCTTAAATAATATCTTTATGCATAAAATATCTAATGTTTATATTTTAAATGTGTTTTTATTAGTCCTTGGATAAAGTAATAATGGAAATGAGTACATGTGAAGAACCACGAAACCCAAATGGCCCATCACCAATTGCAACTGCTTCAGGACAAAGGTAAGCTATCCATTAATATGTATGATTGGCAAAGGGAATTTTTTTTCTATAGTCAGCTCTATTATCTGCAGTAATAGGACATAAAATAAAATTTCCTAGCCTCAGTCTCTATTTCAGTCACTTCTCCCATCAAACATTTTATAGTTTTAGTAAACATTTTGGAAAAGTAGCAGAATTGATTTTTAGCCTCTTTCGTTCATCTTGCTTTCCTTGATATTAAATAATAATGGTCAGTCAAAGGCAGAACAGGAGCAGAAAATGGAAGAAGAGCTTAGGCATTCTGTAAATCAGATAGTCTCTTATTTGGTTTCTGAACACTTTCTCTGCATAACATTTGTTCTGTGCATCAGTGGACCTTTTATGACTCTTAAGAGTTAAGTTCATGCCTTAAAATAGTATAGACCTTTTGGGTTACTCTAAAATTCATCAAATATAGAATACTCACACTTTATACAGATTGAATTTTGATAAATAAAAACCAGATGCTAATAAAGTAGAAGCCTGTAAAGGAGAGCGTTTCACAAAGCCATCTTGAGAAGTTGGAATGGTTCTTAAAAAATAGATACTTAAAAATTTGCCTATTTATCTTTGCATTCCATAAATTTGAATCTTGTTTTATATATAATTTCTTCAAAACAGATTTTCTGCACTATTTTTGGGTGGTACAGGTATTCATGTAAAAGGTTTACATAGATTTTAATGTGATTAGTGCCTCAAGTTGTACAACATGGCAGCCCTGGACATTTACAGTATTCTAGGTGCTGTGTAGAACCAGTGATAAACTCTTCTTGAGACTGAATGTGCACATACAGGTACACACACATACTCTCCCTTACATTTTCCTTCTCTTTTACCAAGGTTGAAACATTTTTATATTAATGCATTCTGTGAGAATACCCACAGTCTGATCAGTGACTTTTCACATGGGAATCGAATGGTGATCCTTCCACTGCTGAGAGTTGACTGAAAGCCAGATTTATCAGATATACAGTTTATATTTGGACTGTAGGTAATAGTGATGGGGAAAAGAGCTTTCACATTAACATTTTTGTAGTTTATTTTCCAGTAATTTGAGATTTAAAGTTTAGATTATGATTTCAGGTTAGGTAAACTAGGTTGGAGCAGTTGATCTTAAAATTGGGTAGTCAGAAATATTGGAGAAAAAGGTGAAAGTGAAAGTCGCTCAGTTGTGTCTGACTCTTTGCAAGCCCATGGACAGTCCATGGAAAACTCCAGGCCCGAATACTGGAGTGGGTAGCCATTCCCTTTTCCAGGGGATCTTCCCAACCCAGGGATTGGACCCAGGTCTCCCACATTGCAGGTGAATTGCTTACCAGCTGAGCCACCAGGGAAGCCCAGGTAGGAGCAGTTGATCTTAAAATCGGCTAATCAGAAATATTGGAGAAAAACAGATGTTTACAAGGCTATTAAAAGGGCAAAAGTAGATCAGGAAAGTTGTTATAAACAAATGATTTACTTTAATTAGGTGTGGCACAAATTAGGTGTTATTGTATGCCAAGCAGTTGACATTATATTTCCTGATTCATGTTTTTATAGTACCAACAAGCTTTATAATTTTGGCTTTGTGTGTTAATCTATTTCTATGTTTTCCACACTTGCCAAATTGTAAGTCATTTAGGGTGCTTATAAAAATCTACAGGGTTTTTTAGGCTCCTTTTTTGAAATTAATGATTCATTAGGTCTAGAATGATTGTCAAGAATATGAATATATATCTTCAATTCTTTATAGTCATGCAATTTAAGAAAAAAACAAATCTATTTGATTTTGCTTTTAGCTAAGAGATTAAAATAGAGGGAAATTAGCAGTGAATAGGCTGGCCCTTCCTTCTTTGTAGGACCTGTAGCCAACAGTGCTCCCATAGACTGGTAGTTTAGTAAACTTTGTAAGTTCAGAGATTTGATTTTCACTCACATGGAGATAGATGTCTATGTAGAGATTAACCAAACTCAGAAGAGATTTTTGTAAACTGAAATTTAGTTTATACTGGATGATATAATCAGAAAGATGTAGACTTTAGTCACTGATTCAGCCTTTACCCTTCTGATGATAAATCCTCCTGTACAATTATAAAACTTTTTAATGTGCATAGATTAGAGTAGATGGGTTCGAATATTCCAAAGGCTATTCTCAGATAATTATTATAAAAATATTCCTCCAACTCCAGAAATATTTCCAAGTGATGACCAATATTTGTTCTTAGGGTCATAATAACTCTTCCCAAATAACATATTGCTTAAAGACCACAGCAGCCTTTTGAAATAGCTATTATTTTTATTTTACAAGTGAGGAAACTGAGGCTCATAGACTTCTAATACTATTAATAATACCATAATACTACTATTTATAATACTACAAATAATACTTAAACACCTTTTAAAGTATCATGAGTCCAGGGATGGTCTTCTTGCTTCTTAAGCATTATTTTATACAGTCCAAATTTAAGCTACAAAGTATATCCTGATTTAAAAGATAAGTCATTTGAATTTTAGGAAAGATAAGTAATTTTATTTATTCATTAGGATAGTAAATCAAGAAGCATAACAGGTATAGAGGAACAATGTGCATGATCAGTAAAAATGATGACCTCACTTTTTGGATGTTGGCTTTGAAATATGTGAGAAGCAGCCAAGTAGAGCTATCTGATGGACATTTGAATTTTATAGTCTGAAGTTTCAGCAAGAAATCTGATACAGATTTTGGAATAATGGTCATGATTGAAGTAAGGTGCCAATTTTGCAAAAATTTTCACCACCCCCCTGCAAAAATGTATCGATAGTCTAGTCTGTATTTTAAGTCTTGCTGTACTTTTCATTTTTGAAAACTTTTTATTTTGTATCGGGGTTCAGCCGATTAACAATGTTCTGATAGTTTCAGGTGGACAGCAGAGGGACTCAGCCATACATATATACTTAAATATAGATACATGTATACTTATTCTTGAAACATGACCTTTATTGTTTCTCTGTTCTTTGCTCATGCTTTTCCTTCTTTTAAGATTTTCCTTCCTTCTTATCTTCCCTTGAGAAAAGTTCATCTTTCTTTTCTAGATGCATTTCTCATTAATTATAAACAGTTTCTTCCTCTACCTAGTGTACCAATGATTCCTTTTAAAAAAGCACCTAAAGACAAACTCCCTCATGTTTCAGTTACTAGGATATGTTTTGTGTTTTTTTTTTCCTCCCCAAATAACTTTCAAGCCCCGTAATGCCACAGCTCTGTTTTGGTTTCTTAGGTCCTCACATTGTTAACATAGCAGATGCTCTGTAAATATTTACTGAATTGAATTCTATAATGTGAACTTTTTCTGGCCTTATCCCTAAACTACGAGATTATATTCCAGTTGGCCTCAACAGCCTTCTTTGTGTCAGGAATTTAGCTGTCTTATTTACTTTATTGATGCCAGTTCTCTGCACTAATGCTTTTTAAAGCAGGCATATTTGGATGGTGATTATAATAATTTAGAGAGACCAATTTTAAAAACGTTTAGTATTTTGAAATAGCTTTTTTTGTAACTTACATGTAACCAGACTGGACTGTTTTAACAAAAATTCATTTTGTTAAGCAAAAATGAGTAATATGGCAATTTGTGTACTTGTGTGAGCATATTAACAGAAAACTTCTTCACTTTTAATGATTTATTTTTGGCTTTAATGCATTATATTTTGCTTTGTTTTGCCAGTGAATATGGCTTTGCTGAAAAAGTAGTTGAAGGAATTACTGTTTCTGTAAATTCTATTGTCATTCGCATTGGAGCAAAAGCCTTTAATGCCTCCTTTGAACTTTCCCAGCTAAGAATCTATAGTGTAAATGCAAACTGGGAACATGGAGATTTAAGATTTACTCGCATTCAAGATCCACAGAGAGGAGAGGTAAAGATTCTGTTTTTCTTTCTTTGTTTAAAAATGTTTTAGCATTGATTAATACTAAAGTACATTTAAAATAATTACTTTTTATGGTTGCTTATATTCACATACTACTAGATTTACTTTTTCCTGTAAACTATACTTTTCTCTGTATTATTTTTGTTTAACTATAAAATGTAGATTTTTAATGTTTTTACTGTAGTCTTTCAACTTACAGAGTTAATGAGTCCTATTTTAACTTCTAAGCTACTCAGAATTGAATTTTAAATTTACAAAATTAAAATGTTTTGTTAAATTCTTTTTGGTTACATAATTCAAATGTTCTTTGTGTTTTATATTAAAATCAAATTACTTAAAATAAAAATGTCAGCAGCTTTACAGATGATGAATATAATTATGGAGATGTGTTACTGAATTTGAAAGTATATAATTAAAAGTTAAAGCATAATGAATAGATCTAGAATATCATGTGAAAATTTGTGAAGAGATGCATTTTCTTTTTTGGCTGCACTTGGTCTTCACTGCAGTATGAGTGCTTTTCTCGAGTTGTGACACGCAGGGTCTTCTCTCGTTGCAGCCTACAGGCTTCTCTAATTTGCTCAGGGGCTTAGTTGCTCTGCGACATGTGTTGCTTCATGTCACATGGGATCTTAGTTCCTCGACTAGGAATCGAACCCGTGTGCCCTGAATTAGAAGGTGGATTCTTACAATTGGACCACCAGAGAAATCCCACAAGATACAGTTCTGTAACAACGTTTTTGTTTTGTTTTTATAAATCTACATTTTTTTCTTATTCCATTTTGTGTTTATGACGCTAATCTCTTGTTTTCCCTTTAGGTTTTGACCTTTAAGGAAATAAATTGGCAGATGATTCGAATAGAGGCAGATGCTACCCAAAGCTCACATCTTGAAATTATGTTTGCTCCTGTTCGATTAATAACCAACCAATCAAAAATCAGAGTCACACTTAAAAGAAGAGTAAGTCAACAGAGTTACCTTTTGATTCATGTGCTAACTATTGGAATTGATGAAAAATTTTAAATTATTTATAGGTGATATATTGGACTTCCCTGGTGGCTCAGATAGTAAAGTGTCTGTCTACAATGCAGGAGACCCGGGTTCAATCCCTGGGTTGGGAAGATCCCCTGGAGAAGGAAATGGCAATCCACTCCAGTACTATTGCCTGGAAAATCCCATGGACAGAGGAGCCTGGTAGGCTACAGTCCACGGGGTCGCATAGAGTCAGACACAACTGAGTGACTTCACTCACATAGGTGATATATTGGCATATTAAAACAGTGCAAAATAAAAGGAAATATAGTGCCTCAAGCAATATTTGAAGAAATCTGGTGTGATGATAGCATTGGGTTTAATATTAGTATTTTTATTTTTGATAAATTGAATAAATTTCTCAGTTACAAAATATTTATTGAATAGTAGCTATTTTATAATTCTATGTCTCCTATTGAATATTCCTCAGGAGTGGGTAAACAGTAAAGTCTTCACTATTAGTAACCAAAACTACTAGTTTTAGAAGGCTATTAAGATATGACTGGATATTTAGATAAATATGGAAGATAGCTGCTTAAGGATGTCAGCATTTGAAAATCCACCATAGACTTTGATGAAATTTAATGTGGGAAAGTAATCACTTTTTAAAAAACATGGCTCAATTGAAAAAATTTTTCAAGAGTATGACACTTAATACAAACATTGTGAAATGTGGTTAAAATAGCATTTTAGTTTTTAATTAATTTTAATGCCTCCTTTTCTACTAGAGTTACTGTTGACTCTTGAACCACACAGTTTTGAGCTGTATGGGTCCACTTATGTGTGGATGTTTTTCAATATCATCAGTACTACATGGTCCGGGTTGGTAGGACCCAAAGATGCAGAGGAACCCTGGGTAGAGAGGATCCTTGGATACAGAGGGCCAACTATAAGTTATACGCATTAACCCCTGCATTGTTCAGGGGTCAGTTGGGGTTGCATTAACATTGATAATTACATGATTTTAGCTATAAATGCAGAATTAAATTATATAAATGCTTATACCTATGTAATATGTGCCTGTTAAGGTAAAGGAACCTGTCAGTCTTTTTTTTACCACTGTATCTCCAATACTAGGAAATATTTCTTCCATATTATAGGAACTCAACAAATATTTGGTGATAAAGGAAGCATTTATTTAAATCATTGAAAAAAATTTAACTTTTAAAAAATACAAGTGCATTCTAAGTTTTATTACTTGGCTTAATTTTATGAATAATTTTTCCCTGACAGTTAAAGGACTGCAATGTCATTGCAACAAAGTTAGTTCTAATATTGGATGACTTATTATGGGTTTTAACGGATTCCCAGTTGAAGGCTATGGTACAATATGCAAAGTCTCTTAGTGAAGCAATAGAAAAATCAACAGAACAGAGGAAGAGTATGGCTCCTGAACCTACACAGGTATGCTATTAAATGTTAATAGGAAAAACACTTCACTTTACATGTAAGTGGTTTAAAAACCAGAATGGTTAGTTGTTTTCTCTATGTGAAATAGATTATAATAGTTTGAGTCCAAAAATTTCTTATATATCATATATATTTCTGTCTATATAGTACATATCTTATTTGCAAGTCTCTGCTTGGCACTAGACTTAATAATAATGTAAAAGTATTTTGATGTTATAAATACGTATTTTCAGGAAATTAAAAAAAATACAGTAGTTAAAAATTACTAAAGTCCAAAAGAAAAAAGCCTGGGTAATTATAGTCAAGAGAGAGAATGTAAGGATTGACATAAAAGCCCTAGGGAATTGCTGAAGTTGAACACAAAGCTATTAGAATTGTCTGATGGCTGGGACAAAAATGAGGAGGCTATATAATGATCACCAGAAGCATTACTAGTTTTTTTTCCTAAAAAGAAAAAGTTTTCTAACCTTTCCTAATACTAAATACTGAGAATTTAACATGAAGATTTTTGTAGAAGGGAAATTGGAAATCCCAGTGTGTAGTGTCTTTTGATANGGACAAAAATGAGGAGGCTATTTAATGATCACCAGAAGCGTTACTAGTTTTTTTTCCTAAAAAGAAAAAGTTTTCTAACCTTTCCTAATACTAAATACTGAGAATTTAACATGAAGATTTTTGTAGAAGGGAAATTGGAAATCCCAGTGTGTAGTGTCTTTTGATAATTTTATGAGTACGATTGACTTTTTATATCTGTCCAATAAAAACTTAATGGATATTGTGAAATCATACTTCTATGAATTATTTCATTGGAAATAGAGTAATTACATCTTAGATGTGTACATTGTCGGTGATCTGGCTGACATGTGGTAATTTAGGCTTTATTGTGCCTGTCAAATTGTCATTGTTTACTGCCTGCCTGCTTTGTCATCAGGTACAGGGCTAGATGCTGCTGATGTGAAAATAAATATTGTCTGAACCTGCCCTGAAGGAGCTCAGAATGTAATGGGGAATCAAATGTAAAACAGATCATTGCAGTCCAACATAAATGCTAGAGTGCAGAATTAGAAATGGGGATGAGGGACTTCCCTGGTGGTAGAGTGGTTAAGAATTTGCCTGCCAGTGCAGTAGATGTGGGTTTGATCCCTGGTCCAGGAGGAAATGGCAGCTCACTCTAGTATTCTTGCCTGGTAAATCCCATGGATGGAGGAGCCTGTGGAATTTCAGTCTTGAGAGTCAGACACCACTGAGCAACTGAACAACAAGAACAACTGGGAAGATTCCACATTCAATGGAGCCACTGAGCACGTGCGCCACAACTACTGAGCCTATGCTCTGGACCGTGTGGGCCGTAACTACTGCAGCCTACCTGCCCAGAGCCTGTGCTCTGCAGCAGGAGGAGCCACTGCAGCGAGAAGCCCGTACGCCACAATAGTGAGTAGCTTCCTGCTCACTGCAACTAGAGAAAGCCTGCACACAGCAATGAAGACTCAGGGCAGCCATGAAAAAAGACGGATGAGGAGATTATTGAAGGATAGAGAGGTTTTAATCAACTGCTTGTGGATGGACTTTGGAAAGGTTTCACAAAGAGGATAATGAAGTTAAGTCTGAAAAATGAGTAGGAGTTTACAGGTGAGAAAATGGATATTTCAAATGAAATAGAATCTACAAAAGTATGATGGTGATAGAGAGCATGGTATTATCTGATCAAGATAAGGAGTTTAGTGTTACTAGAGCATTATTTTTGAGAGTGACGTACACATGCCTTGTGAATGTGACAGCTTCCCGTTTTAAGAAAATTGTTTCACATCTTCCATTTTGATGTATACTCTTTTCTTGTGTTAAGATGTCAGTCTGGTTCTCCAGTTCCCTAATTACACCTATCCTAGTATCCTACTTTACAAATGAAAAGCATTCTTCTTACTCATCCTGGTTCTTACTGTGATAGATTTTTTAGGGGTGGATGGTGAGGCGGGCAGGAGGGTTTTGACCCAAAAATCTATGGGAAATGACAGGCAATTTGAAATATTGCTGTCCATGTAGGATGTGAATGACCAGTGACAAACTAACACATTAAGTGATTTCCACTTCTTTGCTTTCAGCATGTTTGAAGGAAGATTTAATAAATATCTGCTGCTAGACTATTAGAAATAATTTTTTTTACAGTAGATCACTATGTAAATACTGGCATGTAACTTGAAAGCGTTCAAAGGATCATGTTGCTTTGCTAAAATAAAGTTGATTTCATTCCAGCCTACCTATTGATGTGAACAAAGTTTCCCAGAGCTTTAAGCCATAAAAACAGAATTGATGGTGAATCCTGTTTCATTCTACCAAATAATTAATATTTATCCAATAAGATGTCTTCATATATAATTCTGTGTGGGAATCTAATTTTAAAAGTTTGATGAACTGAGTACTGGATCATAGCATGGAATAGGGTTTTCCTAGGGGAGTAGCCTGAGTTTAAACAGAAGTGGCCACTAGACATGATGGGCATTATATGTTTACTTTTCCCAGGGGCATATAGAAGTCAATGGAAGTTTTTAAATAGGAAACAAAAGTTCAGTATGACGTGGTGGTATTATAAGAGGGCAGACTGAAGAGTGGGAAGGCTGCCACTCTAGGGAAGGGGTAGACTTGGATCTCTAGTAATGGTTTGAAAGAAGAAAAAACAAGCCAAATTGGAGAAAGATATTTGAGTGTTTTATCAGTTGAGGATAGAGAAGAGAGAAAAATTGAAAACTTCTTGAATAATTAGTAATTCCATGAACCAGAAGAATAAGTACAGGAGGAAGCAGGTTTGATTAGGGAACATAAAGCTAAGAAAAGGTAATAATGAGTTCCATTTTGGAGTGGAAAAAAAAACAATTGAGGAAGTACAGGAGGTAATATTTTGCAGTATTACCACTATAACACTAGCCTGTTAAAGCTTGCAATGACGATTTGTTTATTATAATTTAGGATGTCATTAACAGATGATAATTGAAATGAAAGATCAATAGACAAAGTGTTGATGTTAGACAACAGAAATAGACAAAGTGTTGTTACTATAGCTTATTTATGCAACATGTAGATAGATGTCTTTATATAAAATAGAATAGATTAGGAAGCTATATAAAGATACAGGTTAGGAAATGAGAAACAAGGACAAAATTCTATAATGCTACTACCATAACAAAACCAGTGTTAGCATTTTGAGGTATTTCCTTACAGATTTTTTTTTTTTTTTGCCTAAGCATCTGCATTGTTTCATAGTTTAGAAAGGATGTAGTAGCAAATGACTATAGTTTTCTTCCATGTCATTAGTATTTAGTTAGTCTTTTTTTGTCACTCCTTAATATTTTTAGCAGTTACACTTAGCATTGACATTGCTGTGGAGTTTCTTTCTTTGATGGTAGTTGTCACATCACTATTTTAGGTGTCATTTGAGCTACCAAGAGTGTGCATTAGAGAGTGAAGTAGTTGTGTTCCGTTGCTGAACTTAGAACTTGAGAGCTTTGCGAACTTGAAAATTCAGAATTTTTTAAAGATTATTCATGAGGTAAGAGTTTATAGTGGCCCACTTTTCCCCCTACAAATAGCATCCAAAAGCCTGAATGTACCTTAGTACGAAGAAAAGAGTTTGTAGGGAGATTAATGCTTATGTTTTTATTTGTATCAGTATTTATCTTGATAAAAGACAGGAAACATAAAGCAATACAGGAGAGTGTTTTCTTTCAAAATATTACCATCATAGACATAAATAGTCTGTAAAGCTTTAAAAGTGGATGGGGGAAAACATAAGAAAAAGTGATTTTTCTGATCAAAATCAGTTTAATAATTAGTAAAAAAGCTTACTTGAATCCCTAGAATTTAAGGCTTCACAACTGTTTCATCTTTGTTTTCCTTTAAATAATTTGGCCCCAGTCATTTTCATCAAGATTCTCATTTACTGAGTACACTTTGAAATTCTTTTTACAGTATGATTATAGTTCTTACTATGAAGAAGGTATGTATTGTATATAAGCTGTGTATATAGTACTTTAATTTTCTGTAAATAGCTATACTTTTGTTAACAAATTGTTCTTAGAAAGTCTAAAAATATTTTAAATAACAAATATGGTCTTCTTTTGTTACCAAAGCTTCATGTATAGTTTTATCGTTAACAGATATACAGATCATCTCATAGTATAGTTATGTATATAGAGTTATTTTAAGCTATTGAATGTTCACAAATGTCTTTATACTTCAACAGTATACTATATTTTCTCTCTTCGGGGAGAAAAGAGTGTGAACTCACAAACAGTTATAAACCTCTGCTGTTTTCTGGCTTCTTCAAGTTCAGAAGACATACCATACCTCTTAAGAGCACCTGTGGTACTAAATAATATCACAAGTGGTTTTACAAAAGTAACTATTTATTTCTTCAGGGCATATAATAGTGTATGTAGCTAATGTCTATAGGGCTCATGTTTGTTTTTATTTTTAATATATAGAACTAATAATATTTAAATAAGCCACCTTTAATAGTTAATAAGGAAGGGCTATAAATATGTGAATATAGCTATTCAGATATTTACTAAAACATATTAGGTTCATATTCAGATTGTTTGTAGTTCTCTAGTGTTTAGGTTTTAGTTTTATTCCTATATAATTTAGAAAATATTTTAGGGAAACTTAGTTACTGATGCAAAATAAAATGTATTTGCTTATTTTTTATGACTTTATTATTAAAAATATTTAAGATTTCTTGAGTAAGGGAGTGACAAATATTTAACTTCCAGTGACAAGGCAGCTTTAAATCTTTTAGAGCTCTGCGGTAGCCACATCTACCCAGCATGCGAAGACACCACAGACTTCAAATGCTCCTGATCTAAATCATGCAATTGTGAAACTGTTCAGTGACTTCGATGTTAAAGAAACCTCCCACCATTTAGTGATTTCTCATCTAGATCTACACATATGTGATGATATTCATGCTAAAGAAAAAGGTAATAAAAACTGCTATTTGAAATTATTTTGGTTTTCTCTAAAATTTACTGCACATCTGGATTGTTTTTCATATATAATGAGTAGTCTGTACTCTTAAAATAACTGGTCATAATTTTATCATTCATTGAGATATATAGATGAAAGGTATAATTTTAAGGATTATATATTGGTATAAAATTTTGTTTTGCTTTGCTAGTTAGTGTCTCAACATAATTGTTAGCCGTCAATGCTAATGGTAAAATTAGTTTTTGTTTTAAAAAGACTGACATCCTTAGAAGATAATGAAAAATTAGACTTGCCTTTGAATTAGCTTTCTCATAATTTTGAAATTGTTCATAAATTAAGTTTTAGTCCATACTCAAGTCCATTGTTTGCACATATATTTTCACTTGATTTTAGCTCAAAGGCTGAGAAGTGATACATGTGTATTTTTAGCATGATGGTTTATCTACTATTTTATACCCCCTTGTGCATATAAACACAACTATGTGACTGTTTAAATTTTTTTGTCTCCTTACTCCAGATCTTCCCTAAATTTGGTCAGGAAGCCAAATTCCAGTTAGGAAAGTGTTTTCTTTTAGCTTTAGCTTCTCTTATTTTTCCTTATTTAATGGACACAAGTAATGGGTTAACAGGGAGCTGCCCTTGGTCACTTTGAAAATCTGTGTTTCTGTATTCTAGGTGTTAGGCATTTCTGTATATCCTTCAGAGCGTCCCTGGCCCATAATTGTTAGAAGGTTTCAATGTCCTACTTCTAAGACATTGGCTCTCAAACCTTGATGAGCACGAGAATCAAACTGAGACTCTTTTATTTATGATTTGTTAAATTCTTATTTTTCTTTTTTGCTGTGTTGAGTCCTCATTACTTGGTGTGGGCTTTTTCTAGTTGCGGCAGGCGGGGGTCACTCCTCGTTACCGTGCGTAAGCTGCTCCTTTTGGTGGCTTCTCTTGCGGAGCACAGGCTCTAGGTGCACTGGCTTCAGCAGTTGTAGCACATGGGCTCAGTAGTTGCAGTTCGTGGGCCCTAGGGGGCACAAGCTTCAGTAGTTGTGGCACTCGGCTTCAGAAGTTGCAACTTGTAGGCTCTACATTGCAGGTGGATTCTTGTCTGCTCTGCCACCAGGGAAGTCCAAGCTGAAACTCTTTTAAATGGAGGTATCTAACCTGTGGGCCTCAGACCTGAATCAAAAACTATGTCTATGAAAGTTGTTGCTCTGGACTTTTATAACCGTGAAAATGAATATTGAGACCAACCCCTGATACTTAGCCATAGACGTTATCCTGCCTTTTCAGGCAACCAGATATCAGCTGCCAGATAAAAAGGTGGAGCAGAAAAGGTTAAAGAAGATTTGAAGTTTGGAGAGATTTGTTGTCTTTTGTTTTTCTACCTTTGTGTCATTTGGCTTATAGGTGGCATCTTCTGCTTTACTGATTGAAAGGCAAATTAAAAATAGTTAAAACAAACCAAAATATCAAAATGAGGGGTTGAAGTTAAGTGATAAGCCAAAAAACAGAGAAGAGTGTTTTCTAAGCTCTCTTACATTCCTCATTCTATATTCCCTTATCAGTTCAGTTCAGTTCAGTTCAGTCGCTGAGTTGTGTCCAACTCTTTGTGACCCCATGGACTGCAGCATCCCAGGCCTCCCTGTCCATCACCAGCTCTACTCAAACTCATGTCCATTAAGTCGGTGATGCCATCCAACCATCTCATCCTCTGTCATCCCCTTCTCTTCCTGCCTTCAGTCTTTCCCAGCATCAGGGTCTTTTCAAATGAGTCAGTTCTTCCTATCAGGTGGCTAAAGTATTGGAGTTTCAGCTTCAGCATCAGTCCTTCCAATGAATATTCAGGACTGATTTCCTTTAGGATGGACTGGTTGTATTTCCTTGCAGTCCAAGGGACTCTCAAGAGTTCAAAAGCATCAATTCTTCAGCACTTAGTTTTCTTTATAGTCCAACGCTCTCATCTATACATGACCACTGGAAAAACCATAGCTTTGACTAGATGGACCTTTGTTGGCAAAGTAATGTCTCTGCTTTTTAATATGCTGTCTAGGTTGGTCCCTTATAGAATAATATAAAAGATGTTATTTAAGGAGAAAACCCCTCTACCAAAATAGCGTCCTCACACTACAGATCTATAATCAATTCTCTGCTATTCTAAAATCCAGAAGGGCCTGAAATTCTTTTTCATAAGTTTGTAAAGAGTTTATTTTCTGGCACAAGTTTATCTAATGAGCGTGTTGCTACTTATCTTTATTTTACGCACTTAATGTAAATACTTGAGTTTTGCTGAGGAATTACTGTCTTTCATTACTCTGTGTAGACTTTCCAGGTGGTGCTAGTGGTAAAAGAACCCTTCTGCCAGTGCAGGAGACATTAAGAGGCACGGATAAAATTCCTAGGTTGGGAAGATCCCATGGAGGAGGACATGGCAACCCACTCTGGTATTCTTGCCTGGAGAATCCATGGATAGAGGAGCCTGGTGGCCTATGGTCTATAGGGTCGCAAAGAATAGGACATGACTGAAGTGACTTAGCACGCATTACTTTGTGCTGCCTCAAAACCTGCTGGCAGTATTGTGTGTTTGTACAAACACACATACACCCTCACGTGCATACCATATTACTTTACTAAAAACCTGAAGCAATTCTGAAACATTTGGCTCCAAGTATTTTAGATACGAGATTGTAGTTCTATACTAGAAATTCTGCACGGTGAGATAAATTGGAGTTAAATTAATACAGAGTATGTACATAGCTTTATAGTAATTTGTATTTGTTTAGTCCATGCTGGGTTTTTTATTATTTTTATTTTAGCCTGTGCTGGGTCTCCATTGTGGTGCACAGACTTCTCATTGCTGTGGCCTCTCTTGGATTCCAGAAGTTGGAGCATGTGAGCTTGATAGTTGTGGCTCATGGGCTCTAGAGCATAGGCTCAGTAATTGTGATGCATAGCCTTAGCTGCTCCACAGCATGTGAAATCTTCCCGGACCAGGGATTGAACCCTCGTCCCCTGCATTGGCAGACAGATTCTCTTCTACTGCACCACTAGGGAAATACTGTCCGGGCTGTTTTAATATTTGATTTATATGTTGGAGTTATACTGACTGTTTACCTTTGGATTTTTTTTAACATTTTAATTTTTTCCCTTGTAGTTTTATCAAGATATAATTGTCATGTAACACTGCATAAGTTTAAGGCATACAACATATTGATTTGACTTACATATGTTATGAAATGACCATCATAGTAAATGTAGTGCCCATCCATCATCTTATATAGACACAAAATTAAAGAAATTAAAAAAATTTTTCCTTGTGATGAGAATTCCTAGGATTTATTTTCTTAACAACTTTCATAGATAACATACAACAGTGTTAATTATATGTATCATGTTGTACATTATATTCCTAGTACTTACTTATCTGATAACTATGAAAGTTTATACCTTTTGACTGCCTTTATCCCATTCTCCCTTACCCTATCTATAACTCATGTATATGTGGAATCTAAAACACAAATTATATGAACAGATATAACAAAATAGAAACAGTTTCTATCTTAATGTAGCTATGTGACTTTAGATAATTCACCTAAACTGCTGCTGCTGCTGCTATGTCGCTTCAGTCGTGTCCGACTCTGTGTGACCCCATAGCCGGCAGCCCACCAGGCTCTCCCGTCCCTGGGATTCTCCAGGCAAGAACACTGGAGTGGGTTGCCATTTCCTTCTCCAGTGCATGAAAGTGAAACGTGAAAGTGAAGTCGCTCAGTCGTGTCCGACTCTTAGCGACCCCATGGACTGCAGCCTACCATGTTCCTCTGTCCATGGGATTTTCCAGGCAAGAATACTGGAGAGGAGTGCCATTGCCTTCTCCTCACCTAAACTAGTAGATTCAATTGCTTCTTCAATAGGAGGCAAAATGGTGTAGTGTAGTGGTTAAGATTTCCTGGTTTCAAAACCAGCTCTGTACTTACTGGTTGTACAACCTTGACCTATTTAATTTTGTTAAGTAAACAGATTAATGTTACCTGTTTTATAGGTTCATCATGAAGAACAAATAAGTACACTTAAAATTTTTAAAACAGTGCTTGGGATCTGGTTAGGGTTGTAAATATAAAAGTTCTGCTATTCTTGTATACTTAGCTTTTAGCTTAGTACTTGCATATGATAAGGGCTCAATAAATATTTACTGAATGAATGCATTTCTTAAAATCCTTATTGTATTAACCTTGGTAACAGAGACAGTTGTCACTGCTTGGACTGCCAATGTGGTAAGTGAAATGTTTCTGATATTTGCTTAATCCTTCTTTCTCTATCTCTCTTTCAATTTCATTTTTTTCTTTCCCCAGAGTCAAACAGACGTATCACTGGAGGGGCTATGCAGCTGTCTTTTACACAGCTAACTATAGATTATTATCCTTATCACAAAGCAGGTTTGTATAATAGTTTCTTTAAATTATGTAAATCTTGCTTTTAAATTATATAGCCAATCTATTGCATTTGTGTTTATTTAATTTTTTAAGGAGAAAACAGATCAAGACACTTGATATTTTTTCCCTGGCCAGTATTTTATGAAGAAAATATAATTGCCATAGAAAACATTCATGTAGCTTATGTTGAGGTTTATGTAGATTATTAGCAAGTATAGAAACTGAGAAAGAATATAGAAGACTACATTTGTACTATTTTGTTAGCTGTGACAAAAGAAAGTTATTAATATGTTTTGCATTTTAAATTGTGTATATTCAAAAATAAAGAAAGTAAAGCAAAAGGGTAACAGTGATTTTAGTTAAGTTTAGGATTCCAGGTACCTTTTTTGAAACTTAGCTGTACTTTCTAAATTTCATCAATAGGTACGATTTAATAGATTCTTTAATCAAATATTGATAGGTACTCCCCCCTCCCCAAATAATGAAAACTAAAATATGTATGTTTATGGCCAAATTAAGTAATTTGACCTTTTATCCATTTTTGCATTTTGGTGATATGTGACTTTTTATTTTTTAATTCATACAAATAAAGAAAAACAGATAGCTAAAATATGATCAAATTTTTCTCTTCATAAATTTCAGTTTTCCAGTATTGTTCATTTCTGTGTCAGTACCTGATAGAATTTAAAGGTTGTGCTATTTAGAGTTTTGTTTGAAGGACTTTGTGTTGCTTTGTCTGTCCTCCTGATTCATTAGTTACTTACATATATTGAATATAATTTTTGCCATAGAAATCTTTCCTATTTGCGAGGTAAAACTTGTAGTCATAAAGCAGATTTTATTTTCTTAACCCTTTTATATAGATATTACTTCTCTTAATTGCTACAGAAAAACCTAATAATCCTGATTTAAAATTTTTCCTCCAAAGATACATATATATATCAGTATACCTGCAGTTACTTTACAACACGTCTTTGATGAAGAACCTTTTTTGCTCTATGGTATTTTCCAGGATTCTATCTAATGGGGTTATGCCAGGTGGGTGAGCATTCAGTGGAGGTTGACCGCCAGTGCTGCTTCTTATTGAAACTTTGAGTGATGGTCTGCTAAGCCTGGGTTCTAGATACAAATCCTCCCAGGTTATTTTCTTCTAATACTCTCTCTCAATTCTAAATATTTTACTCATATTTTATAGGAAGATTAATGTCTGTAGTCGATGAAAACTTCAAATTTACTGAAAGATTAAAGAATCCCTTGAGAAAATAAATATGTTACTAGAAGCTTTCAGTTCAGTTCAGTTGCTCAGACTCTTCGTGACCCCATGGACTGCAGCACGCCAGGCTCCCTGTCTATCACCAACTCCCGGGGCTTTCTCAGACTCATGTCCATCAAGTCGGTGATGCCATCCAACCATCTCATCCTCTGTCATCCCCTTCTCCTCCCAACTTCAATCTTTCCAAGCATTAGGGTCTTTTCCAGTGAGTCAGTTCTTCGCATCAGGTGGCCAAAGTACTGGAGTTTCAGCTTGAGCATCAGAAGCTTTGCCATAATGGAATATGTGAAAAGTGTATTTTTCAGTGAAATACTTGTTATTCATTTTACAGGAGATAGTTGTAATCATTGGATGTATTTTAGTGATGCAACCAAAACAAAAAATGGATGGGCCAATGAGTTGTTACATGAATTTGAGTGCAACGTTGAAATGCTTAAACAGGCTGTAAAGGATCATAATGTAGGTTCACCTCCTAAATCCCCAACACATGCCTCTCCCCAGCACACACAAACAGGTATTTTACCTATAACAACATTATGTCATTCCCCTAATATTAATTGTGTGTGTGTATATGTGTGAATGTGTGTGTGTGTGTATGTTCACCATATGGTATTTTCTGTAAATAAGTATTGTGTTTAATTAATGTCTAGAACACCTCATTCAGATCATAGGATTATAGATAAAA
Source organism: Oreotragus oreotragus (assembly GCA_006410675.1). Taxonomy (NCBI): domain Eukaryota; kingdom Metazoa; phylum Chordata; class Mammalia; order Artiodactyla; family Bovidae; genus Oreotragus; species Oreotragus oreotragus. The sequence continues at coordinate 55,866 of SJYX01006756.1, read as the reverse complement.
TCACTTTATAAATTAATATAACTAATAGAAGTAATACCCCTGTAGAATATTACAGACTCCTAAATGACAGATAGATTTCTCTTTTTAACAGGAGTTCTACCAAAAGTTATTGTATGAGAGTTTCTTAAGTGTGATATAAGTATGATTCCCATTTAAAGAATAATCATCACAAATAAGAAAGTAATCATCATAACAACTTACATTCTTTTATCAGTTTATATTTAAAGTGTTTCCACATATGTTACCTTGTTTGAGAAATTAGGGTTCATCTATATTTCTAGTAGCTGATTAACAATAGAAGAGTGACTGTTAAAAATAATTTTACTCTAAATTGAAAGGAATTTTTGTTTCCCACAGAGAAAGATTCAGCTCTGAAAGGGGCTTCTAAAAAGCCTTCAGCGTTATCTCAACAATCCAAAGTGAAGTTAATGTCTAGTTCTGTTGTGGTTAGACTTGCTGATTTCAATATATACCAGGTATGTTTTATTATTTATTTATTTTTTTTTTTACACTTTTTCTTTTTTTTTATTTTTATTTTTTACTTTATTTTACTTTACAGTACTGTATTGGATTTGGCATACATTGAAATGAATCCGCCACGGGTGTACATGAACTCCCAAACATGAACCCCCCTCCCACCTCCCACCCCACGTCATCCCTCCGGATCATCCCCATGCACCAGCCCCAAGCATCCTGCATCGAACATAGACTGGCGATTCGTTTCTTACATGATAGTATACATATTTCAATGCTATTCTCCCAAATCATCCCACCCTCTCCCTCTCCCTCTCCCTCAGAATTAAATCTTCTGGTAAACACCTTTAGTATCTCCTGCAAGTAGCTCTTATAAACTGTGCCACCATTTTATTTATAAATATCTTGACCAGCTTTGTGAAATGACTAAATTAGAGTGGAAAATACCAGTTCATTGATTTTTGTTTGCATGGTTACCCGGAATCAGGCAGAATGTGAGGTTAAGAGCTCAGTTTGCCAGATGTGTATAAGAGACAGGGTTAAAGAAGATTTGAAGTTTGGAGAGATTTGTTGTCTTTTGTTTTTCTACCTTTGTGTCATTTGGCTTATAGGTGGCATCTTCTGCTTTACTGATTGAAAGGCAAATTAAAAATAGTTAAAACAAACCAAAATATCAAAATGAGGGGTTGAAGTTAAGTGATAAGCCAAAAAACAGAGAAGAGTGTTTTCTAAGCTCTCTTACATTCCTCATTCTATATTCCCTTATCAGTTCAGTTCAGTTCAGTTCAGTCGCTGAGTTGTGTCCAACTCTTTGTGACCCCATGGACTGCAGCATCCCAGGCCTCCCTGTCCATCACCAGCTCTACTCAAACTCATGTCCATTAAGTCGGTGATGCCATCCAACCATCTCATCCTCTGTATAGTATACATATTTCAATGCTATTCTCCCAAATCATCCCACCCTCTCCCTCTCCCTCTCCCTCAGAATTAAATCTTCTGGTAAACACCTTTAGTATCTCCTGCAAGTAGCTCTTATAAACTGTGCCACCATTTTATTTATAAATATCTTGACCAGCTTTGTGAAATGACTAAATTAGAGTGGAAAATACCAGTTCATTGATTTTTGTTTGCATGGTTACCCGGAATCAGGCAGAATGTGAGGTTAAGAGCTCAGTTTGCCATACTGCTAAGTCTGCTCAAGACTTCTGATTCCAACCATAGGTTTTCGAATTTCCCTGAATGGCCCACAGACTTGAGAATTCACTAGAAAAACTCACAGAACACGCTCAAATCAGTTATGCTCAGCGTCTCATTTATTACAGGGGAGGAATATAAATTAGACAATAGGAAGAGAGCCTAGAGTGAAGTTCGAGAGGGCTCCAAGTTTAGAACATCCTTGCCTCCCAGGATGAACATTTATTAATATGCATGAAATATTGCCCATGTAGTTGAATTCAGTCTCTATGGGTGGACTTGATTCCAGATGACACAAGCCTTCACCCTCTAAATACCACTAAGACTATCAAGTGTGGTCAGTCCCATTCTGTCATTTTGTAAAACGTATACTATCAGTTGTGGTCTCAGAGGTCTTCCATGAATAGGAAATTCCAAGAGTTTAGAATTAGCTCCCAAGAGCAGGAACAAAGACCAGACAGACCTCTCTTTGGAGGCCAGATTCCATATTACACAAAGGTCTTCATGGAGAAAACTAAAATATAGTTTTTGCTTAATCAAACTAAGGATTGGTTATCCTGTGAACAATACTTTATAGCTAAGAACTCTGTCTCATTTATACTAACAGTCTTATTCAGGCTATAATTATACAACATGGTCTGACATCCCAATCGTTGAGACCAATAAAATAGGGATATGACCCTTTTTTAAAAAATAAACGATTTCAAGTATAAATTATCATTTATGAATTATTCTGGTATATTTTGATAAGTCTATGTCTTTGAAACTTGGTTTTATCGGAAAAGTTTTCATTTTACTTAGTAATTTTTGACTGGGGCCAGTTTTGCCCTGCAGGGGACACTTGATGATGTCTGAGGACAGTTGTCACAGCTTGGGGGAGGTTGTCACATCTGGCGGGGGTTGCTGCTGATGTCTAGTGGGTAGAGTTAGTGATGCTGCTGAACATTCTGCAGCCCCCACAGCAAAGAATTATCTGTCCTCAGATATCAATGATGCCAGTTTGGAGATGTGTTGATGTAAGTTATTTTCTTATTGTGCAATTGTTTCTTTCTTAGTATTCTGTATGTAATGCATTATATTTGAGTAAGTTCATATGGAAATGGGGAAGGAGGGTCATCCATAATCCTGTATAATTAAGGATGAAGTACAATAAAGAAATCCCACATATACAGAGAACCAAAACAGAGCAAAAGTAACTGGAAGAAAACAAGATAGTATGTTCATCCCAATTTGAAAAATTTTTTAACTGTTGAAAAGGAAAAAACTATTATCTACTAAAATAACTTGACACTCTAGAGTTGAAAAGAATTTTTTTCCATGAGTACATAGAAAAACTTATTAGATAGATGGTATAAGGGACTGACTTAAATTTAAGAAGACTATACAGATACTCACAAGGTTTGATTAGCAATTTATAAAAAGGAAACAAACCAGTGAAGAGTATCTACTTTGTGTGAGAAATATACATATTTGTTGAATGAACAACAAAAAAAAAACTTTGAGATACATCCCTGGGTCTGCTAAGCAAGCATAAATAAATGAAATTGATAAGATGCTATCTGTTGAACTTTGGAGAGATTTGTATGCATGCTTTTGATGTAATTATAATTAGCTGTTTTGTGGAGAGCGAAAGATGTGTAACGTGAATCTTAAAACTAATAGTTTTTTTGGAAGAAAGCTCAGACTGTTTGACAGGAGCATTTATAGTTGTACTGTTATTTTTAAATTTTTATTGTGGTAAAATAGACATAACATTTATCATTTTAGCCATTTTTAAGTGTACAGTTCATTGACATTAAGTACATTCCCATTATTGTGTGATTATCACCACTGTCCATCTCCATAATTTTTTTATTATTCTAAACTCAAGGTCTATATATAGTTATATTATTTTTCATAATAATGAATTATAATAAAGAATTATTATGAAGTACATAGTTGGGAAGTAGTCTAGTCTTTAAAACTTGAATCTTGTCCTGACTCTGCCATTTATATATTTATACTGTCTTACAGAAATATTTTGTTGTAAGCCTGGGTAGTAAATTTGCGAAGAAGTTTGTACAGAATTGAGTTTGTAATTGATGAGAATCCAAAGAGTTTATGGTTTTATAAGTTGTTTTGTATTATTTTAAAAGTTTAATGTGAAATTAAATATATAATAAAGATTATAGTGGCAGTTAATTATTGGAAATAGTTTTAAGAATTTGAAGTGATGTTTGTGTTGCATAAATCTTTGGTGGAAAGAGCTTTGTTTAGTGTTACTTCAATAAACTTAATTTCATTTTTTAGGTCTCTACAGCAGAACAATGTCGATCTTCCCCTAAAAGTATGATTTCTTGCAATAAAAAATCCCTGTATCTTCCACAAGAAATGTCAGCTGTCTATATAGAGTTCACAGAGTATTACTATCCAGATGGGAAGGATTTTCCAAGTAAGAGTATTTCCTATTTTGTTTTTATTTGTTCATTACTCATGAAGTTTTTTTTTTCATTCTAAGTTTTTGAGTTTTATAAATGCGAAAAAAGAAAAGCAGAAGTCTGTTGTTCTTTACGCTTATAATCATTGTGTTTTGTAGATAACTCTAGTATAGCATTTCTACATACTTATTATTTGTTTCTCTGTTCTTTTTCCTTACTAGCTTGTAGCATCCTTCATATCAAGAACTGTGTAGTATTCATGCTTAATTTTATTCCTGAGGTTTGACTCATTTTTGTTCTTAGCAGCTGTTGTTAAATGAAGGAATGAATGACAATTAGATTATTTGTAGAATAAAATCAATGTTTTTTCTTTAGTAAAACTCATTTATATTTCATTTATATAAAACTATATTTCGTTGAAAAATGTATGATGAAGTTACCCATTGAGCTGTAGAGAATTTGGGAGGCTGGGTTTTGATACCCAGATGTATACCTTGAACAACTTTTAGCACTTGTCTTTAGTTAGAAACATTGAATTACATGAATTTTTATTTGTAAGCTACTTTATGGCTGTACATTTGTGTTCTTTGCTATTGTCTAAGTTCATCTGATTCTTCAAACAAAAATTTGCCCTTGTTTATGTGGTACCTTTTTCATTATTTTAGTTGAAAATCATAGTTGAAAAAAGCTGTTTAATTGAAATGGGTTATGTTATTTTTAATTTTAAGTGGGTTAATTTTTAAGTGGAACTCCAAATTCTCTGGCCTACTTAGCCCATTTGTTTATTATTCACTTAATATAGGTTTTTAGTTTCAAAGGGAATTTCTGATGCTCATGCCTTTTTTTGTAAAAAAGAAGATATCCTGGAAATTACTTTGAAAAATAAAAATCAAGCTATTTTATTTCAATCCTCATTTGTACCAATTGTTTAGGATCTAATCCTCACCATCTTCATGCTTTTCAGTGGTCTTTTTGTATCTTTCAAATGTGTTTTCTCTTCTACCTTCTTGACAGAAACTGTGAAAATTAAGATAGGTTAAGGTATTTGCTCAGCACCTCATAAAGAATAAAGTGGCACAGATGAAACTCAAGTATAGGTTTTCTAAATCAAAATTCTTCCCACCCCATCCCATCCTCACCCCTAAATTGTATTTCAGTGCCCTCTAATTGCTTGCAGTCATTTATCTGTAATTGGATAATCCCTTGTTTCCAACACCCCTCATTGTTTTCCTTAAATAATGTCTCATGCATTGAACTAGTAATTTTTCTTCACGTTTCCAAGATTTCTGACTTCTAATCTAGGTTTATTTTTATCAGTTTTGTTAATGTGTATCAAGGGAATTAAAATATTCTATAATCCATACAATTTTTCTGATAAAAATATAAAATTCCTTCACAGCAATTTGAATCTTAGCCCCCTAATATTTAGGAGTGAAACTGGTTGGTTATGTTTAACTACTTTTAACTTTTTATTATGGAAAATTTCACATATACAGAAATAAAGAACATAACATATTAAATCCCTATGTACAGGGAGGGATTCATTTGCAATTCTCACATTTCATCTTTCTGTTAAGTGCTCCAACTTTAAAAATATATAATCTTTTCTTTATAATTATGAATATAACATGCATTCATTATATATTATATTTAAAGAACCCCCCCCCCAAATATGCCCACGAGCCTACAATTTAGAGAGAACTTCTGCTAATAAAAGTGTATCAGTTTGCTAACACTGCCATAATAAAATACTACAGACTGGGTGGCTTAAATAACAGAAATGCATTTCCTCATAGTTCTAGAGGCTAGAATTCCAGGTCGAACTGTTGGCATGGTTGTTTCCTCAGAGACCTCTCTTCTTGGCTTCTAGGTGGTTGTCTCCTCACATGGTCTTTCCTGTGTATGTGTCCGTTTTCTAATCTCTTCTTATCACACCTGTCATATTGGACTAGGGCCCACCCCTATGAACTCATTTTGACCATAATTAAGTTTTTAAAAGGCCTGTCTCCAAATACAGTTATTCCTGAAGTATTTGGAGTTAGAACTTCAGCGTATCTATTTTGAGGGGATGCATTTCAGACCATAGCAGTGAGTATAGTATTGTTAGTCCTGTTTTGAATGTATGCATTTGTTTAACATATTTGATTTACTTTCTGACCTTTCCCCTTAATGATCCTAGTTTTCTACAAGTTTATTTTAAATATCTTTAATAGCTATGTAATAACCTGTTTCATAAGTAGACCCCTGTTAGAAACTGCATATAGATCTTTTTACTGCCTAGTGTACTAAGTTTCTTCCTCTGTCTCAGATCTGCCGTCAGAGTTCTTCTATTCTTCTGGACTACATTTACTCTCTAGTTCTCTCTATGGCTGCCATTATCACTAATCTATGTTTGAGATTCCCTCAGCTTTTTTCCCTCAACGTGATTGCCTCAGCAGCTCACCTCCTTACTATCCTTGAAGATAAGCACCTCCACATCCCTGATAAGATGTCTCTGTTGTACTTTAATTTTTCTTCTTTCATATATGTCTCTTGAAATCATCCGTGAACTTTTAAAGGAAAGATTTGTGACCTTTTATATATTCTTTGTGCCTAATACAGTACAGTTAATGTAGTTGGCTTCTTTGAATCTGATGAAAGAAAGTAAATGAATGAAAGAAAAAAAATCCTCTTCAAGACATTGTTACAATGTCATTTCTCTACTGGTATCTCACACCTTGTGTTTATTTTCCTTAAATTATGATAGTTTAAAAGTTCTAGATATTCATACTGTTTGCTTTGGTAAAAGTGAATAGGTCTGAAATTTTGGAATAAAAGATCTTCAAGTCTATGTCTTTGAAACTTGGTTTTATCGGAAAAGTTTTCATTTTACTTAGTAATTTTTGACTGGGGCCAGTTTTGCCCTGCAGGGGACACTTGATGATGTCTGAGGACAGTTGTCACAGCTTGGGGGAGGTTGTCACATCTGGCGGGGGTTGCTGCTGATGTCTAGTGGGTAGAGTTAGTGATGCTGCTGAACATTCTGCAGCCCCCACAGCAAAGAATTATCTGTCCTCAGATATCAATGATGCCAGTTTGGAGATGTGTTGATGTAAGTTATTTTCTTATTGTGCAATTGTTTCTTTCTTAGTATTCTGTATGTAATGCATTATATTTGAGTAAGTTCATATGGAAATGGGGAAGGAGGGTCATCCATAATCCTGTATAATTAAGGATGAAGTACAATAAAGAAATCCCACATATACAGAGAACCAAAACAGAGCAAAAGTAACTGGAAGAAAACAAGATAGTATGTTCATCCCAATTTGAAAAATTTTTTAACTGTTGAAAAGGAAAAAACTATTATCTACTAAAATAACTTGACACTCTAGAGTTGAAAAGAATTTTTTTCCATGAGTACATAGAAAAACTTATTAGATAGATGGTATAAGGGACTGACTTAAATTTAAGAAGACTATACAGATACTCACAAGGTTTGATTAGCAATTTATAAAAAGGAAACAAACCAGTGAAGAGTATCTACTTTGTGTGAGAAATATACATGTTTGTTGAATGAACAACAAAAAAAAAACTTTGAGATACATCCCTGGGTCTGCTAAGCAAGCATAAATAAATGAAATTGATAAGATGCTATCTGTTGAACTTTGGAGAGATTTGTATGCATGCTTTTGATGTAATTATAATTAGCTGTTTTGTGGAGAGCGAAAGATGTGTAACGTGAATCTTAAAACTAATAGTTTTTTTGGAAGAAAGCTCAGACTGTTTGACAGGAGCATTTATAGTTGTACTGTTATTTTTAAATTTTTATTGTGGTAAAATAGACATAACATTTATCATTTTAGCCATTTTTAAGTGTACAGTTCATTGACATTAAGTACATTCCCATTATTGTGTGATTATCACCACTGTCCATCTCCATAATTTTTTTATTATTCTAAACTCAAGGTCTATATATAGTTATATTATTTTTCATAATAATGAATTATAATAAAGAATTATTATGAAGTACATAGTTGGGAAGTAGTCTAGTCTTTAAAACTTGAATCTTGTCCTGACTCTGCCATTTATATATTTATACTGTCTTACAGAAATATTTTGTTGTAAGCCTGGGTAGTAAATTTGCGAAGAAGTTTGTACAGAATTGAGTTTGTAATTGATGAGAATCCAAAGAGTTTATGGTTTTATAAGTTGTTTTGTATTATTTTAAAAGTTTAATGTGAAATTAAATATATAATAAAGATTATAGTGGCAGTTAATTATTGGAAATAGTTTTAAGAATTTGAAGTGATGTTTGTGTTGCATAAATCTTTGGTGGAAAGAGCTTTGTTTAGTGTTACTTCAATAAACTTAATTTCATTTTTTAGGTCTCTACAGCAGAACAATGTCGATCTTCCCCTAAAAGTATGATTTCTTGCAATAAAAAATCCCTGTATCTTCCACAAGAAATGTCAGCTGTCTATATAGAGTTCACAGAGTATTACTATCCAGATGGGAAGGATTTTCCAAGTAAGAGTATTTCCTATTTTGTTTTTATTTGTTCATTACTCATGAAGTTTTTTTTTTCATTCTAAGTTTTTGAGTTTTATAAATGTGAAAAAAGAAAAGCAGAAGTCTGTTGTTCTTTACGCTTATAATCATTGTGTTTTGTAGATAACTCTAGTATAGCATTTCTACATACTTATTATTTGTTTCTCTGTTCTTTTTCCTTACTAGCTTGTAGCATCCTTCATATCAAGAACTGTGTAGTATTCATGCTTAATTTTATTCCTGAGGTTTGACTCATTTTTGTTCTTAGCAGCTGTTGTTAAATGAAGGAATGAATGACAATTAGATTATTTGTAGAATAAAATCAATGTTTTTTCTTTAGTAAAACTCATTTATATTTCATTTATATAAAACTATATTTCGTTGAAAAATGTATGATGAAGTTACCCATTGAGCTGTAGAGAATTTGGGAGGCTGGGTTTTGATACCCAGATGTATACCTTGAACAACTTTTAGCACTTGTCTTTAGTTAGAAACATTGAATTACATGAATTTTTATTTGTAAGCTACTTTATGGCTGTACATTTGTGTTCTTTGCTATTGTCTAAGTTCATCTGATTCTTCAAACAAAAATTTGCCCTTGTTTATGTGGTACCTTTTTCATTATTTTAGTTGAAAATCATAGTTGAAAAAAGCTGTTTAATTGAAATGGGTTATGTTATTTTTAATTTTAAGTGGGTTAATTTTTAAGTGGAACTCCAAATTCTCTGGCCTACTTAGCCCATTTGTTTATTATTCACTTAATATAGGTTTTTAGTTTCAAAGGGAATTTCTGATGCTCATGCCTTTTTTTGTAAAAAAGAAGATATCCTGGAAATTACTTTGAAAAATAAAAATCAAGCTATTTTATTTCAATCCTCATTTGTACCAATTGTTTAGGATCTAATCCTCACCATCTTCATGCTTTTCAGTGGTCTTTTTGTATCTTTCAAATGTGTTTTCTCTTCTACCTTCTTGACAGAAACTGTGAAAATTAAGATAGGTTAAGGTATTTGCTCAGCACCTCATAAAGAATAAAGTGGCACAGATGAAACTCAAGTATAGGTTTTCTAAATCAAAATTCTTCCCACCCCATCCCATCCTCACCCCTAAATTGTATTTCAGTGCCCTCTAATTGCTTGCAGTCATTTATCTGTAATTGGATAATCCCTTGTTTCCAACACCCCTCATTGTTTTCCTTAAATAATGTCTCATGCATTGAACTAGTAATTTTTCTTCAAGTTTCCAAGATTTCTGACTTCTAATCTAGGTTTATTTTTATCAGTTTTGTTAATGTGTATCAAGGGAATTAAAATATTCTATAATCCATACAATTTTTCTGATAAAAATATAAAATTCCTTCACAGCAATTTGAATCTTAGCCCCCTAATATTTAGGAGTGAAACTGGTTGGTTATGTTTAACTACTTTTAACTTTTTATTATGGAAAATTTCACATATACAGAAATAAAGAACATAACATATTAAATCCCTATGTACAGGGAGGGATTCATTTGCAATTCTCACATTTCATCTTTCTGTTAAGTGCTCCAACTTTAAAAATATATAATCTTTTCTTTATAATTATGAATATAACATGCATTCATTATATATTATATTTAAAGAACCCCCCCCCCAAATATGCCCACGAGCCTACAATTTAGAGAGAACTTCTGCTAATAAAAGTGTATCAGTTTGCTAACACTGCCATAATAAAATACTACAGACTGGGTGGCTTAAATAACAGAAATGCATTTCCTCATAGTTCTAGAGGCTAGAATTCCAGGTCGAACTGTTGGCATGGTTGTTTCCTCAGAGACCTCTCTTCTTGGCTTCTAGGTGGTTGTCTCCTCACATGGTCTTTCCTGTGTATGTGTCCGTTTTCTAATCTCTTCTTATCACACCTGTCATATTGGACTAGGGCCCACCCCTATGAACTCATTTTGACCATAATTAAGTTTTTAAAAGGCCTGTCTCCAAATACAGTTATTCCTGAAGTATTTGGAGTTAGAACTTCAGCGTATCTATTTTGAGGGGATGCATTTCAGACCATAGCAGTGAGTATAGTATTGTTAGTCCTGTTTTGAATGTATGCATTTGTTTAACATATTTGATTTACTTTCTGACCTTTCCCCTTAATGATCCTAGTTTTCTACAAGTTTATTTTAAATATCTTTAATAGCTATGTAATAACCTGTTTCATAAGTAGACCCCTGTTAGAAACTGCATATAGATCTTTTTACTGCCTAGTGTACTAAGTTTCTTCCTCTGTCTCAGATCTGCCGTCAGAGTTCTTCTATTCTTCTGGACTACATTTACTCTCTAGTTCTCTCTATGGCTGCCATTATCACTAATCTATGTTTGAGATTCCCTCAGCTTTTTTCCCTCAACGTGATTGCCTCAGCAGCTCACCTCCTTACTATCCTTGAAGATAAGCACCTCCACATCCCTGATAAGATGTCTCTGTTGTACTTTAATTTTTCTTCTTTCATATATGTCTCTTGAAATCATCCGTGAACTTTTAAAGGAAAGATTTGTGACCTTTTATATATTCTTTGTGCCTAATACAGTACAGTTAATGTAGTTGGCTTCTTTGAATCTGATGAAAGAAAGTAAATGAATGAAAGAAAAAAAATCCTCTTCAAGACATTGTTACAATGTCATTTCTCTACTGGTATCTCACACCTTGTGTTTATTTTCCTTAAATTATGATAGTTTAAAAGTTCTAGATATTCATACTGTTTGCTTTGGTAAAAGTGAATAGGTCTGAAATTTTGGAATAAAAGATCTTCAAAATACTCTGAAAATGATAATGGCTTTTATGCAGCAATAGATACAGATTTCAGGGAGTGATACACTCTAATTAGGAATATTCGTTTAACATAAATCAGCACTAAAACATTTATTCAACCCATAAGAGTCCAGTGTTTTGGAGGATCTATCAGTGTATTTGTTTGATTATTCAAGAGCTACTTGATTTTTTACTTGGCACCAGATACTGTTCTAGGTTTAGGATTAAGTGGAGAATAAAACTTGTGTCTCACTTTCATAAGAAATTAGTCATTAGGCTTGATCCTTTCATTTTAGAGAATTCAGATTAAGTCAGATAGTAAATCCTTGTAGAAATATGTGACTGAGGATCACAACTTTGATGTGATCCTTTGATACTTTGAGCAAGAAGGTAAAATTTTTGAAGTTTGCTTCTTGGTGACTGTAACATTAGGAAAAGAAATCCAAACAATACCTCTTATTTATGCAGTCAGATTTAGATCAAACTGTATAGTTTTCTATTAGTGAAGCATTGAAGATGTTTCCTGTCTCTCCAGACATGTTTGCTACCATCCCCTTCCACATATAGTATCACTTAAATTTTGTAAATAACATTGTAAAACATTTTAATGTTAATGTGGAAAGAATAAAGCTTAAACATGTATTTTCTGTTCTCAGGGAAGATTTAGAACTATCAGTTTATTAAAAATCTTTCTAAATTTTTTTTCTCTACAGTTCCATCTCCCAACCTTTATAGCCAGCTGAATGCACTACAGTTTACTGTGGATGAAAGAAGTATTTTATGGTTAAATCAGTTTGTGTTGGATTTAAAACAAAGTCTTAATCAATTTATGGCTGTGTACAAGTTGAATGACAATTCAAAATCTGATGAGCATGTTGATATTCGAGTCGATGGCTTAATGCTAAAGGTACCATATAAACAAGTGGCTGTGAGAATAAAACCATTTTTACAGAAGAAAAGTTAACAGCATTGTAATTTCCAGGATTTAAGATGGGTACTCAAATATAAATCAACTTCATTGCAATCTTAATTTTAATCTGTTTTCAATTATAGAAGCTTTAAGGGACTGCTTCCTTTTTCTTCCCCATTCCTTCTTTCTCTACTTTTTTTATTTTTTCCACTGCTCATCCATTTGGAGGAAAGCAGTAGAAATAAGTTATTTTTTCTTCATAATCTGTTTTATTTTTGACTACACTGGATCTTCGTTGCTGTGCTCAGGCTTTCTCTAGCTGCAGTGAGTAGGGTCTACTCTTAGTTGAGGGGTGCAGACTTCTCAGAGTGGTGGCTTCTCTTGTTCCAGAGGGTAGTTTGTAGGCACACGGGCTTCAGTAGTTGCAGGGTGCGGGCTCAGTAGTTGTGGCTCACAGGCTCTAGAATGTGGGCTTCAGTGTTTGTGGCACATGGGCTTAGTTGCCTGGCAGCATGTAGAATCTTCCTGGACCAGGGATTGAACCTGTGTACCCTGCATTGAGAGGTGGATACTTAGCTACTATACCACTTGCTGCTGCTAAGTTGCTTCAGTCGTGTCCGACTCTGTGCGACCCCAGAGATGGCAGCCCACCAGGGTCCCCCATCCCTGGGATTCTCCAGGCAAGAACACTGGAGTGGGTTGCCATTTCCTTCTCCAATGCATGAAAGTGAAAAGTGAAAGTGAAGTCACTCAGTCGTGTCCGACCCGTAGCGACCCCATGGACTGCAGCCCACCAGGCTCCTCCGTCCATGGGATTTTCCAGGAAAAAGTACTATTCCACCAGGGAAATCCTAAATGTCATTTTTTTTTTACCCCGCTTCTTACCAGAACTGATAAAAATTTTTTAAAAAGGGTAAATAATACAGTGAAGTTTTAAAATTGTGACTGGGCTTTATTTGTTGCATTTATTCTGTTATTAATATCTAAAGATAATAGAAAGTTCCTTTTTACTGCTGCCAAGTAGTTGATAATCAGAGTTCCATGGATATTTGAACTTTAGAGGAAGGAAGCTAAAAAAAATAGTAGTATAGTTTGAACTCTTTGTTGTAAATATTTTGAAGACTGAGCTTTATTATCTGTAGAAAATAATTTTACTAAATAGTTTGACCTATACTCCTATGTTATTTTCTTAATAGTTTTCTCCCAAATAAATGGCTCAAATGACAATTATCCAATCATTCCATTTACTTATCTAATCATCTTCCAGATCACTTGAATTTAAAATATTATGACAAAAAATTCTCTTTTCCAAATTTGGCACTTGTATACTCAGGGCATATATATCTACACACTCAGGGCATAGTAAGCATTTAATAATTGATTTACTTGATTTAATTCAGTTTTGTCCCTTTTATTTTGTGATAGTCTACAAATATGTGTGTTATGTACATCTTTCATTGTGGTTTTTTCCCTCTTTGGTTCTTTTCTTAGTTGTTAATCATTTAAGCCTTTTCATTTGGTATAATCAGACTTGGGGGGAGAGAATATTTTATGTCAGGATAGAAAAATAGTGTTTTGGGGAGAAATGTCAAAAAGGATTTCTGTGCTGTCATTTTATCTTAAAGCTGTGTGGATTTGTAAGTCAGGCTAGATTAGTTTTTTTTTTCTCTTCTAGTTTGTTATTCCTTCTGAAATGAAATCTGAATGTCATCAAGATCAACCACGTGCAATTTCTATTCAGAGTTCTGAAATGATTGCTACAAATACAAGACACTGTCCAAACTGTCGACATTCTGATTTAGAAGCTTTATTTCAAGACTTCAAAGATTGTGATTTTTTCAGTAAAACATATACCAGTTTCCCCAAATCTGGTGACAATTTTAATCTTCTGCATCCAATCTTCCAGAGACATGCTCATGAACAGGATACCAAACTGCATGAAGTTTATAAAGGCAATGTTACCCCCAAGTTGAGTAAACATACTCTTAAAACCTCTGCTGCCACGGATGTTTGGGCTGTGTACTTTTCTCAATTTTGGATAGATTATGAAGGGATGAAAAGTGGAAAAGGACGACCAATAAATTTTGTAGATTCTTTCCCTCTTTCCATCTGGATTTGTCAACCAAAAAGGTATGCAGTGTCACAAAAATTGCTGCAGACTTGTAATCAAATCTCTCTAAATACATCACAAAGTGAGTCTAGCGATCTGACTGGCCGATGGAAGCGAAAAAAGCTCTTAAAGGAGTATTACAGTACAGAATCTGATCCCTTGACCAGTGGTGATCAGAAACCTTCTTCAGATACATTTTTAAGGTTTTCTTCACCATCATCAGATGCAGATATTCATGTCCTGGTTCACGTTCGTAAACATGTCAGTATGCAAATCAATCACTACCAGTATTTGCTCTTGCTTTTCCTCCACGAGTCACTTATTTTGCTTTCAGAGAATTTAAGGAAAGATGTAGAAGCTGTGACTGGCAGTCCAGCTAGTCAGACATCTGTTTGCATTGGAATTTTACTTAAAAGTGCAGAAGTGGCTCTTTTGCTACATCCTGTGGATCAAGCAAATACTCTTAAGTCTCCTGTCTCTGAAAGTGTGAGCCCAATGGTTCCGGATTATCTGCCTGCAGAAAATGGAGAATTTTTGTCTTCAAAAAGAAAACAAGTTAGTAGTGGAATAAATCAAATTAGAAGTGTAACTCTTAATCATATGTCAGACAACAGATCTATGAGTGTTGACCTTAGCCATGTCCCTATGAAGGATTCTTTGCTTTTTAAATCAGCTAGTGATACAAATCTGCAAAAAGATATTTCTTTTCCGGATTATTTATCAGATAAAAATTTAGGGAAAATAAGTGAAGATGAAAGTAGTGGACTTATTTGCCAAAGTGGCTCAGGAGAAATTGGATCAGAAACAAGTGGCAAAAAGGATTCATCTTACACAGATTCAAATAGTGTCTTAAACTACAGAGAAAATTCAAGTATATTGTCATTTGATGATGGTGGTAATCAGAACATACTTTCAAATAGTTTAACTAGTAAAAGAAGTGAAACCATAGAGTCGATCTTTAAGGCTGAAGATTTGCTTCCAGAAACAGCTTCGCTCTCTGACAATGTGGAAATCAGTAAAGAAGCACCCATCATGAGAACACTTAAACCACAATCATCCTTCAGGTAATGACTTCAGGTTGGATTTGGGTTGGGAGTTTGTTTGATTGTGTTTGTGTGTGTGTGTGTGTGTGTGTGTGATAAATGAGGCATTGTTAAAATTAGCACATGGAAAAATAAGTTTTTCAGAACATAAAAATATTTTGAGCTTATCCTTAGAAAATATAATTTTAAAACTTTGTGTATATTATATATATATTTTTTTTGTTTGACATATTCTTTAGAAAGTATCCTTTTTCATTTATGTGATGATTTTCTGATACTTTTGTTTGTTAACAGTGGAAAGCCTAAGGAACGTTGCCCACCCAGCTTGGCTCCACTCTCTATTTCTTACAAGAACATGAGAAGAAGCCCCTCACAAACCTCACTGGATACCATTTCACTTGACAGCATGATATTGGAAGAACAGTTATTAGAAAGTGATGGAAGTGATAGTCATATATTTTTGGAAAAAGGTAAAGCAATTCGATTTAAGAATTTATATACACACAAATCTTAGAAGTGGCATTTAAGGTGTTTTTAGTTATACTCAGTAATCAGTCATAGCCTAAAAAGATCTATTTATACACACATACACACACAATACAAAGAACATTGTACCTAACTTCCTAATAGTTGTTCTAGTGCATCTTTTGACCAGATACACCTTCCTTTTTTATGGATGACGTGTAGCAGTTATTTATATATAGTCATTTAGATCATAAAGTTATTTATGTATAGTCATTTAGATCATTAATGCTACTAGCCTCTATCACAGGGACCCCTGTATCTGGAATTTGATTAGATGGACTTAATTTGCTTGATGAATTCTCAACTATGACTGTAATTTTTCCAGTCTATGTGGTTCTATGACTGTAATTTTTCCCAAGTGGATCTATGTGGTTCTGTGACTGTGGTTCTATGACTGTAATTTTTCCAGAATGGACCTGTTGATTCTATGTGGTTCTGTGACTGTAATTTTTCCAGAATGGATTTTTGATTCCCATAACCAGAATTCTCCTTCATACATGATAGTGTATGATAGAACTACATGATTCCCCTATTTTATTCAGAAGCAACGAATGCCCCAGTACAGACCATTAGGAATGACTTAGTATTAGACACATCCCCATCACTAAGACATGGGGGACTTTGTGAACAGATATAGTCATTTAGATCATTAATGCTACTAGCCTCTATCACAGGGACCCCTGTATCTGGAATTTGATTAGATGGACTTAATTTGCTTGATGAATTCTCAACTATGACTGTAATTTTTCCAGTCTATGTGGTTCTATGACTGTAATTTTTCCCAAGTGGATCTATGTGGTTCTGTGACTGTGGTTCTATGACTGTAATTTTTCCAGAATGGACCTGTTGATTCTATGTGGTTCTGTGACTGTAATTTTTCCAGAATGGATTTTTGATTCCCATAACCAGAATTCTCCTTCATACATGATAGTGTATGATAGAACTACATGATTCCCCTATTTTATTCAGAAGCAACGAATGCCCCAGTACAGACCATTAGGAATGACTTAGTATTAGACACATCCCCATCACTAAGACATGGGGGACTTTGTGAACAGAAATAAAACTGTGGACTGTAGCCAGAGAATAGTTGCCTGTACAGACTTTAAAGTTTAAGAGAGGCAAATATGAGTTGCTTTGCATATGAAGAGTAAAAGCCTATTGATACAGTTGAAAACAGCTTAGGTTAGGAAAAGCTCATAGCTTTAGAAACCAAGCATGGAGAAATTAATGTCCAGATAAGAAGTAATAGAGGCAGATTTGGATCTCGATTGGTCTGACTCAGGAACCTAAGCTTTCAACCAACCAGTATGCTCTGCCAGCAACCCAGACTTGGGAAATGATTACTGTATGTACACAAAAAGCCCTTTTATAGCCCATTCACAGTAATCTTCTTCCCAGCATACTTTACCAGTTAAATATTGATGAGGTACTGGTAGGGGTCATAGAAATGTATTCTTGATTCAGATAGCTCTATTTCCTAGTTCCCTTGCCCCCTTTATGGCTTAAGATTCTACTTTAATAGAAGATTTCTGTTTTGTGATCAAATGATGCTTCTACAGTGTTCCTGTAGAAAGTATCTCCATTTATTCTCAGAAAGTATCAGTGATTTTCTTATTTCTGAAAATTAAATAATAAAAGTGACTACCACTCAATGTGGAAAATTTGGAAAATATAAACTACTACAATTTGGAGAATAACCCCAAAATCCCACAATCTAGAGATACCAATTGTAATTTATCTTGTAAATGTATATATATATTTCCATACATGTATATATAGTATCACACCATATATATGGTTTTCAGCCTGTTTTTTTTTTACCAGTATTAAATTGTCATAAGAATGGACCCTGACCTTTTAATTGTTTCCCTGATACTGGATATTTAGATTGTTTTTATTTTTTTTCACAGCTATAAGATGCTGTAATTAGTATCACTGTTCATAAATTTTTATCTGCATTTCTAATAACTGTCTTAGAATAGATTCTAGCTGTAGACTGTTCTTAGGATCTTGAAAAATACAAAGGCATTTGATTTTATGTGTAACGCTTAAATGATATATGACTGTGTATTCATAGTTCTCTTTAACTGTAATAATTTTCTTTCTATTAAAATAATTATTTTCATTAGGAAAAGACTTTATTTTTTCTGTGTTTTGTTTTAATTTTACAAGAAATATATGAGTTCTTTCTCATTTAAGAAAACATCAGATGTCGTGGAAATATCTAGAGTAAAAATTTAAGTTATCACTGTAATACCACCGTTACTCGGCCCTTGATACCGTTCCCCATTCTGAAAATAGCTACCATTGACTTTTGGTATATATAATTCCAGACTTTTGGTATATATAATTCCAGACATTTGGTATATATAATTGACTTTTGGTATATATAATTCCAGACATTTTTCTTTGTGTTTTTATATACATGTTTGTATGTTTACATGGCTTCCTGGTGGCTCAGATGATAATGAATCTGCCTGAGGGTAGGAGATCCAGGTTCGATCCTTGGGTTGGGAAGATCCCTGGAGAAGGGAATGGCTAACCACTCCAGTACTCTTGCCTAGAGAATGCTATGGACAGAGGAACCTGGCAAGCTACAGTCCATGGCGTCACAAAAAGTCGGACATGACTGAGTGACTAACACTTTCATTTCATTTTCATGTATGTTTCCACATATGAACACTAACGTACATATACACATTTACATACACATATATATTGTGAATTTGTATTTTTGAATATATATACATATTTATAAATGAACAAACCCATAGCTGTACTGCCAGCCCACCACAAATTTCAAACTAGTCTCCCCAGTTTTTTTTCATTTCATAGGCAGAATATTCTTTTAAAATGTGTATATTATCAGGTCAATTTCCATTTTAGTCCTGATAAGTTTTAACTGCTATAAGGCTGTTAATTTAAAAAGAAACTTAATGTTACTGACAATGTTCTGTGTGACCTGGCTCCAGCTTACATTTCTGCTGTTTTCCCACATGCTTACTACACTTAAGTTGTACTGTAATATTTACTATACAGTATATATCAGTCTGTCAGCCTCTTCACTATGACAGATTTCCTCAGTCTTTGTACCTGTGCCTAAAATAGTCTTTTTTCTTTCTTTTTACTTTATCTTAAATATTATTTTATTAGTGAAATTTTTTTAACCTCTGGCAGTGTTAGGAACTCCCTGTGAAATGTGGGAATTTATTCATACTACAATTTTGTTTATATGCATTTCTCTGACCTAAAAATAATTTTATTTATCCATTCACTAGGTAATTTATTGAACGCCTACTTGCTTTGTCAGGCACTGAGTTAGAACCTGATTATATATAGTAGTAAATATAATAATAAAAATTATTACAAAGAAAGACAAATACCATATGATTTCACACATATTGTAGGTTATATTTTTTAAAAACCAAAATGAAAACAGAGCGAAAACAAGTTTATAGATACAGAAACAGATTAGTTGTTACCAGAGGGCAAGGGGATTGGGAAATGGTCAAAATGGATGAAGGAGATCAATTTTATCATTATGGATGGTGAACAAGTCTTTTGATGGTGCACTTCGTAGTGTACACAGATGTCAAATTATAAAGTACATCTGAAAAAAAGAAATTTTTAACAAGCTGCTTGCAAGTTAAATTCAGCAGAATGTTCTTTCAGTGAATGAAAATAACTCATTCTATAATGCATTTAGTGAAGTGTTATGAAGACTTATGATCAAGATGTCTATAACAACAACAAAGTAAAGCTTTGTAAAATGCTGTCATATAAACAAAAGGGTTTAGAGAATTACTAACTTGATTGTTTTGTCATTCAGTGAATTAATCCTTGAAATCATTTTTAGAATTAATAGCTTTTCTTTTTTTTAAAATATAAAGTCTGGGGATGATCTGGAGGGATGATGTGGGGTGGGAGGGGGG